>JABUQX010055794.1:0-30000 GCA_015478945.1 Trachelipus rathkii
TAAAATCCACTTTACTCATAAAAGTAATTCATCTCAGAGCAATTGTCGTCAGATAATCTCTTTACCTGGTTCTAAATGTGTGGGATATTGTCTCTACGAAAATAAGTATAATTTTCTAATGCATAAATTACTTTCGCCATCCATCTCGTTGAAGACAAGCTCCAGGTTTCTTAATATTGCATTGATATCCTTGTTGTCCCAAGAATATAAAAACTTAATTCTCATAAAAATCTTATATTCCTCTACTGTGACGTGGCTATATCTTTTTCAGATAACATTTTTAAAAATGTACAAAAATTCTGTTTTCACATTTATTTTATACAATATACTTCTCTTTTACTTGTCTGTCTTTTAGTTAACTCTTTAGTAGACAAATATTACTTAACTTTTTCTATATTAACTTTTTTAACTTTCCAAATTAAATTTTTTTTAAAATTTTTCAATATAAGGTGCAATATCAGTCGACTCAGTTTGAAAGAAGTAGTTGAGATTTATTTTTCTATCAACGAACACAATGTGAAGACAATAATTTCAGCAACGTGTGTTGATTGCTCACACATCCCATTAAAAAGTAGTGATGTTTTGCTATGTGTCTCGAATTTGCTAGTGTTCTATGTGAAGTATTGGCTTTCATCGTGTGTGTGCCGCACTGTTATTTGAACTTACTGTGATTTCTGCCTGTTATTCATTTGTATTCGATCTAATATGCTTTCGGAGAAATTGGTTTTGTTAATTAAGCATTTAGCAATTGTTTCAATCAGGGGTTTGCTTTTTGTTCCGTTGGTAAATTCACTTACAGAAACATAATATTTCCTAAGTCATGTGGCTTCTGGAATATATGGAACTAGCTTAAAGTTTTATCCTCTATTCTATCATATTGAGCGATCGCTATATATTCTAGCTGCTTTTATTATTATGATCAGTTTTCAAAACCTTTTTTCATCCTGGAGATACTTTTTCAATGATATAATGTGGATATCTCCAAATGATAATATTCCAAACTACTTCTAAGTTTAAATTCATCAATTACGTTATATATATATATATTATATATATATATATGTTTAATTTCCTATATCTTTTTTATATATAATTTATATATTAATATTTATATATATTATTTATTATTATATAATATATTAATATTTATCTATTATTATCTATTATATATATCATATATTTATATATTTATTATCTCTATTATATATAATATATTACATAATTTCTCTTTTATTTATATTTATAGGTCGAGAGACCCCGATAAATTTAAGTCGATATTTTTATTAATGCAGCTGTTAAATAAAGAACCGTTTATATTCTGAGGTAAGCGAGTAATGGAAGAATTTGACTCCCTCTATTGCTTCTTCCTATCCGGCATTGTGTGTAAATACACCTCTTGAAGCATGTTGCGAATGAGGACATATGCTACCCGTGATTCGTCCTCGATTTTAATGACTGAGCTATTCCCTTGCAACCCAAAAAGGGTTTGAGTTCAAAGAACAAGTTTTTAGTAAATTGCAAGATCGTGATTTCCCCTTCAAGGCGCATCACCTTAGTGCTTGTGTGATATTCAGCTTGTCTCATTTTAATCTTTATATTCATTAAAATCTACTGCTATCTTTTCATGTTCTTATACAATTATGTTTTTAAGGTTGATAAATCTTATTATACAGTGTCATGCTAATCGCAATTCCTATTTTATTTAATGATGTTTAAATATAATAGATGCATATCATATTTATTAAGAATTTAAGTTGGAGAATTACTTTCGTGGCCTGTCCGTGGAGTTGTAGACTCCATCTCAGCAAACTGTAACGTAAAAATGAGGTGATCTCAAGTATTATTGATGCGATTGTCTTTAATGTACATGTGTAGAATTCTACAATCCCTCAACCCAATAAAAGTTGAGTGTGCGAGAGAACTAATTTTATTGTTCTAGTATGCTAGATCGTAGTTTCCTCTTTTCATTGTAGGCTGTATCATGAATTCTTGTATGCGTGTGTTCGCAAGACTCCTTGTTGCATTCCTTTCATGCTCTTAATAATACTGTTTGGGTGTTAAATTATCATCCCTGTAGAAGTGCATAATACTGTCTTTACCTTGCCAAATTGAATGCTCTTTTATCTTAAACATCTATAATAAATGTGATTACTTGCAAACTGCATATTCAAGTAATACAGTAGTTTAATTGATTCAACGAGGTATGATGAGGTATGGAGGCTCGGGTCACCTCGTTTATTATCAGTGTCACTTTTTGACAGGGATTGATGTGTCGATGGTGCCAATAGAGACACTGTGTCTTGGTACTTCTGTAACTTCTTTTTTTGTATTGAGACTGTGGTGATATGCTCTAGATCATTAAGATGATATTGCGTATGCCATAAATAGTTTACATATTGTCTCCTGAGATTTTTCACTTGATTTCCAGATAATTTCAGCCTCTCAGATTAGGCTTTCAATATTTTTTTTCTATTCGTAAAATATTAAATTATTTAACATCTAATATAATAATCTTTTCTTAAGCTGAGATCTGACGGTTCTTTATGAGCCATCATATCTCGCTATATATTATTTAAGAATAGTGAGGGATAGGTGAACAAGGCTGGAACACCTTGTATTTGATCTGCTTGAACGGAGGTGATCGTTTCGATTTTTGCTATTAATAAAATGGTTCTTTGATAAAATCTTACAACATTTTTCGATAGTTGAGGGATAGCTTAGTCATTAAAGCATTCGAGCATTATTTTGTGCCTCATTCTCTTCCGTATACCATACACATTTATGTAGGTCGTGTTTACGATCAATCTCGTGTGTCGAGAAGCAGTAATCTATTTACCTCTTACCCACCTTATATCGTTTCTATTTCTGATAATTGTTCTTTATTCATAATTTCATATTTTAGGAGTAAACATTGTATTCTTACTCCATATATTTAAATTACTGTTGAATGAAGATGAGAGGTATTCAACCTCGGCTATATGACGCTAGTAATATAGCTAATTTTTTGGTATATATTTTTCTATTTAGTATAATATTATATATATATATATATAATATATATATTATATGAGTATTTTCCAGGGTTTTTACTAAGTGTTTCACCTATAATTATCATCAGATTGTGAGAGGCTTGACGTATATATAATATTATTTTCCTGCATATTTATCACTTATCTATCATCACTATGTATTAACTTGAATGACTAATACCTTCTTCATCTATGTAATTTTTTAGCCCTTATGTGAGTTTTTATTTTTAAATGTTTAGAATTTTTTAGGTAGTGATACTCTTATGTGGGCTTGAGCTTAGTGGTGGATGGTTGAATGTACTCCTAACTTTCATTATTAGTCAATAGTGTATATATTAGTTATGGTTGGTTTATTATATTGAGTAAGAGTGAATGCAAATTGTTTCGATAAATTTGTTAAAGTGTGAATAATATTTCTTTATTGAGTTTGGTAAATAATTGTATTTAAATTAGTAGTGAAGATGGAGGTAATAGAAAGATCTTAAATTTTATATTTGAGTAGTTTTATAAGTTGAAAAATATGGACTAGATTTTTGTCGGTTGTAATATTGGTTGGTATATATGATATATAGTATGTAGTATAATTATGATATTTTTTTATTTTATTATTTAATGTATGATATAGTGATTTGTTGAATATATAAAGCTTGAAATTTAGGTTAATGATTGTTGAAGTTATTCTGTGAGGGTATGTTAGATTGAATTGATATAACGTTCCTTTAAAAATTTATCCTATAGTGTTTTAGTAATATTTAAATGTTAATGTATAAGTGTTTGAGCAGATAGTCGGGAAATAAGTTTAGTGTCCGGCCATATTTAAAATATTAACTAATTATGAAGTAGATCATATAAATGTAAATACTGGAGCGGAATTTATATGTCGGGATAAATATTTGAAAATATACTTAAATATTTAAATATTTATAAAATATGATATAAAGCCGGCAAAAATAGATAAGCATATAGGTATATATGATAGTGTGAATTGTAGAGATTTTTGAGAAAAGTATGATTATTGTGTGCCTTTAGGATCAGAAGTATATTAGATAATGATTTTTAGACTAGATAGTTTGTTAGGTATCATATAGATGAGTTCTTTAGGACTTATTTGATTATTAAGTAGAGAGCGAAATTGGTGTTTATTATAAATGAAATATTCGTCATAGTTGTATTGTTATGGAGTTGAGGAAAAGAGTAATTGAATAGGCAGTATAGGGAAGTGTATTAGTTATATTCTAAGGTGGTAAAGAACTATTAGGAGTCATATATTTATTAGGACCGAATATTTTACATTGCATGATAGATAGATGTATTATTGGTGAGGAGAATAATAAAAAATAATACTCATTTTTAGTGTGTAGGATAAATTTTCTGTATAAGAGGCGGATAGTAATGAACATTTTTGTTGATGAGTTTAGGGTGTTAAGATAAAGGGTATAAGAGTTTTATTTATTGACAGTAATTGTACTTATATAATATATTAGTTAAGATGGATAGTTTAAGTCAATTGTTGTTAAATAGTTATAGAATAAGGGTCATAGAAATTGAGAGTCGGATATATACAAAAATCATTAAGAATCATATTATGCTGTTTAATAATATAAGTATAATAGGGTTTGTAACTTACTAGGGAAGGAGTATATGTCACCTTAACATATATGCTTACATGTATATTAAAAGTTTTGCGAAGGCTGGTGATACAAGTATGGAGTATATCATTGCCCTATAATATCGTTAATTTGGGAGAGTTTAGTTATTTGATTCACCAACGGATAACGGATGATTCTGTGGGAGGTTACTTGGTGAGAGTTTGTTGACTGAGATGTATTTGAATATGATTACTAATATATATGTAGGCGATATGAGAGATTGTAGCAATAATTTGATTTTTCTACATGGAGGGGTATAGTGTAGTGGTGAATGAGTAGATTGTAAATATTGAAAATATGTATTATTAGTGTAAATTTAATAGTACAATGAATAATAATGTCATAGTCAATTTATAACGAATTTTAATGATAAAATTTTAATGGTACACTTCAACTTTAATTGAATAAGCTACTGATTAGAATATGTAACATTTATTATTATTATTGTGAGAGAGGTATGAATAGAATGACGTATAGGCGGTCGTATATAGTAATGATTGGTGGGGTTGGAGGCAGATGTGGTTGTTCCTTATACATAACGATATTATTGATCTTCAATATAAAGTTAGTTGAACTTGAGTCACTTATAATAACGAAACTTAGTTGGTAATATAATACTAGTCTTATATAAATTCATCATAATAAATAATAACATCTTATAATTAATTATTGTCTGAGACCCAGTCTTTGTCAGGGTGATGATCTTTCATTCAAGATACTTAAAAATAATCTCTAACTATAACTTTTCTATAATTTCCCGTCTAATTATGGTTCGATGGTCTCTTGTTGACCTATATTAGTACTAATCTATAAACCTCACCTATGTAACATGTCACGAGATTATCTTGCAATCTTCGTCATAATTTCGATCTGATTCTTTATTCTAAGACAATTATCTTTTCTCTACCTACTACATATGAGATCACTATCTGCAGTTTGTTTCTGCTACTGCCGTTATTCGTATTTGAGATGGGGAAAATAGATTTCTTCGACGCATCAGCATCTACCGATTTTTTTTTTTACTATCTTACTACTTTCTCATGAGCTGTTTATTCTTCCTCATCCAAACTGCCTGAGATCCCTTTCTATTTTGGGGATTTCAACATACGTTCACCACACTGAGTGGTTTGGCTCTTCTCGACTGATGCAAGGCGGTCAAGTGAACAAAACATTCAGTATTCTCAGCAATCTGGAACGTTATAAGGAACCTACACATATTCCCGCGATTCGTCCTAACCAATTCTTGAATGGCTTGACTTATTTTTCACCACTACTCCTTCTCGTTATAAATACACCATTTCTCCTCCTAGTGGTAACTCTGGCCACAATCTTGTAGCTCTCAGTTATAATACTTCTTGCTCTCAGTCATGCTCCACCATGCCCTAAACGGTAATTTCCTGGCAGCTTTTAATCGGGTTAATGTGTGGAATTGCGTGTTTTTTTGGCTAACTATCTTGGACTGAGTCCTGTTTGAACTCGGTGGGATGTCTCGGTCACCGCTGAAGCCCAGGTGGGGGAAGTAGTCACGATCGGATGAGGCCAGGTTCATTCAATCTTAAGCTAAATCCTTTTTCCTCTCCCTAAAATGCTATGGTTTGATGGAGCTTGGTTCTCGAGTCATTCAGGAGAGAGACATTGCGTATTGGGCATGGAAAAACTCTCATCTCTCTATTACTCTTACTAATTTCTGCTCGGAATCGTCATATATATTATAGGATATTATAAACGATTTCAGGATGAATATAAGTTGCATGAGTTTAAGCTGGCAATAGAATACAGCCCTGCTTGTTCTACTACTGATAAAAATTTCTGGCCCCTTGCCAAAATACATCTCTAATTACTTTTGTAAATCTGCCTTCCTCCCCTTATTCGCTCTAACGGTTCTGTTGCTAACTCCTCTCTTCTGAAGGCCATCTTCGGCTCCTTTGTTTCATCCTAATTCTATCCCTGGATGATTCTGACATCCCTCGCTCCGACGCTTCTTTCTTTCAGGTTTTGCTTGTCTTTAGTCTTGTGATTACACATGAGCATTAAGCAATGGGAATCCTGAGATTATGAAACGTCAGGAAGACAAGGGCCCGGATGGCATTCCCTCCCCGTGTTTTGAGGGAGCGTGCTCCTGTTAAGCTGGCGCCTGTCCTCGTTTTCCTCTATATTCTCTATGTCTTTAATACTAATACTTTTCCTCAGCTGGAAAGGCGCTTATATTCAGCCAATCCGACCGAAAACGGTAGCGCGCTCTGAATCCTTCTAACTATCACCCTATACCGCTCCACTTGTATTCTATCTAAAATTTTGAAACTCTTCTTTAACTCTCATTCCTGAATTATCTGGAGTCTCATTCCCTTCTTTCAGATCATCTATATGGTTTTTCAACGTTCGAGGTCAATTGGTGACAATACCTTTCCTTTATCTAACTGATTGTATGATCTTCTGCCGCTTATGGACCATGGGGAGCCTGCGTGTGGCGCTTGGACATTTCCAAGCCTTTGTGACCGGTTTAGGAACAGTCACTGCATTTAGAGCTCCCCTTCCTTTGGGTTTCCTCCTTCTCTTTGCTTACACTTGTCCTAAATTTCTCTCCGATCGCTCTAACTATCACACTCGTTGATTGGACGACTGCTCTTGCCTTCCCTGTTAATTTGTCGGTGTTCCGCAAGTTATGTTCTATCGTCTAACTTTATTCCTACTTTCATTCCTGAACTATCTGCTCAGCTGTACTTCCAAATCTGTTTCACTCTATGCCCGATGACTCCAAACCTGAACTCGTTCTACTCACTTCAAATTGCTCCGCTCTTTATTTGCTTCTAGATTGCCTTTTCGCTTTCAGTTTTCCGATTCCTATCCTTTGTCCGATCCTAGACTGGGACGTTTCCCGGTGTCTACGAACTTTGTAAAATCAACTCGTTAAAAAACTCAAACTTCTCTACATCTCCCTCTCAAAAAACACCTCCAAACTTTCCTACTTTCCTTCGACGGTCTCTAACGTCTCTTCTGTGAATATTCATAGACTTCTTTGTCTTAACATAACAGATAAATTGTCTTGAACCTCATTATTTCAATGGTTGCTAAGTCGGGGCCTCAAAAGAAACTGGAAGTTCTGTTCAGGTTGCGGGAATTTAATTCTGCTTCTGCACAGCTGCTCCAGTTAATAAGGGTCTTATCTCATCCGCCCTTGTAATGGAGTACTGTTCTCACATTTGGGGGTGGGGGGGCTGCGGCTCCACCCTTCTCTCTAATGGATAAGGTTGAGTCTAAAGCTAAGAGACTAATTAAACTGTCCATACTTTCAAACCTCTGACCCGTCTATCTCTGCGACGTGACGTTGGCAACTATCTCTTTTCTATAGGTTCTAGAACGGTAGATGCTCAGGGGATTGGCCGCTCGCATTCCACACTGAATTTGTCGCCCTCGCAATAAAAGGGTGCCATGCTCTCGCATGCAGAATATTGTGTGGTTATTGAGAACCCCAGACTTGTTCTTTGTGATGCCTCTTTCCTTCCAGATACTTCTGTTTCGTGTGGACTCTCTGCCGCTTCTTCTGTTTTTTCACACCACCACACCCTCATATCTATTTCCTTCCACCTCTTAATACACAACACATCTGCTGCTACACGTGACGAGATTTGCGTTAGACTGGGAGGATCTGGCGTGGGGATTTTACACATTTATTTTCCGCGCCCATCACCTTGATAATAGGGGCTGCGCCCGTGAGTGTGGTTCTGATATACTATATGATAATATGGTGATATATATAATTTATATACTATATACATATTATATATATGATATCATTTATATATATATAGTATAACATAATATAATATTCCACTACTATTAATATTATTATATATACCATAAATCATTATTATATAGTAGTGAAAAAATTGACCAAAGTAAAATTTTCTTATAACTTATTATCTCATATCTCCAAACTACAATAGCTACAGAGAGAAGGAATACATTTTCCGAAATAATACCGGAAATGTAAAAAAAAATAAAAAAGCAAAAAAAAATATCAAAATCAATAAAATTATTTTAATTTTGCCTTTAATTTTTTTTTTTACTAAAGAATACCCAAGGGTAAATACCGCACCGATGGCAGAGTCGGGGTCTCTCGGCCTTCCGGGGAACTACGGGTAGGACTAATTCCCGCTCTTTGGTGGAGGGTCTCCGGAACCCCCCGTTCTTTGGTATTACCTCTGGGTTGTCGCGGGATTTCCCCGCATCCCCCTACGGGTAATTGCGAAAACTCCCCCCACCGTGTTCCCCGTCGGCTCGAGGCCCATCTACATGGCCATTAGTAAATTAATAAACATAATATATATATAAATTTATCGTCCCCTCCTGCTCCTAAATAAAAATAGCCAATATTTAATTTAATATTATCTATAATTTATAATTATTTATTTATTACAGTATTCCTAACACACAATGTTCTACAGGATTCCAAAGAATGTAAATCCTTTTCGCTGCTAGCTCATTGTAAGTTACTAGATTTTTTTTTTCACAAACTTATATATCACAAATATATTTTCTTTTTTTTTATTTTTTCATTTTCTTAACCCATCTTCACCAAAAACATTATTCGGTCACTATAAATCGGACAATAAAAAACAATGTATTCCTTTTCCCGTAGCTATTGTAGTTTTTGAGAATATTTATTCTTAAATTAATATTTTGCTGTTTAATTGACCATATATTGTACATTTAATATATGATATATTATACTATATATAGATATATAGGTATAAATATTCCCAGTATATATATATATATATATATATCATATATATACTATATATATATATATTATATATATATATATATTATATATATATATATATAGTTATATATATATGTTATATAATATATATATATATATATGTTATATATAAATATATATAGATATATATATCATTATCGATATATTTTATATATATATATATATATATAATATATAGATATATATATATAAATATATATATAATATATATATATATATACTTATAATAATATATATATATATATATATAAATTACAGTTGGTGGATCAAAGGAAAGCTCTTTAACACAGGCTCTCGTGTATATGATTTGCAAAGTAAATTTGCCTTTTGACTCTACAGGAAAAAAGGAATGAAACATTTTTTGAGGGTTGCAGTTCCCCTGTATTCTCCTATTGGTAGATCTAAGGTAAATAATATATTTAATTAATTAAATATTTATGTATGGCCAATATGCAAACCAGAAGCAAGACTGATTATTTTCGAAATGTCACAGTTAACGATGCTGGTAGAAAGAAAATATGATTCATTTAAAGCTATTATGTCTAACAAGCTAAAAGGTCCTAATAATTTGTCTTTAACAACTGACATAGCTACCATAATGAACTCAACAAGGAATTTCATTGTTCTTACTTCCCATTTTATTGGTAATTATATCTTGTTTATTATTTCTTGCTTTATAATATTCTTTGCTGACAATTGCTGCTTCTAATTGGCTGTAATGAAAACACGTTCTGATAAATTTTCATTACCTCTAACGTAACCTAGTGCAGTCTTGATCACACGACGCAAACACACACACACACACACTTATATAGGATATATATAATATATATATAATATATATATTTACTATATAATATATTATATAATATATATTATATATTATATTATATTATTATATCGGTTATATATATATCTATATAGTATATCATAAGCGGCTCGTGGAATCATTATTACTTTTCCAGCTACTTAAATAATTAAATATTGTTATACTATATATAATATATATATATTGGTTGAGGGCTCCCTATATATAATATATATATATATATATATATATATATATATATAACCATAATATATATATTAATAAATATATATTATATATATATATATATATAATATATATATATATATATATATTATTAATATATATATAATATTACTATAAATATATATATATATTATATAATATATATTATAATGTATATTATTATATATATAGTAGTATATATATATATATATTATATATATATAATAATATATATAATAATGGGAGATTCAAATGTATGTAAAGTACTCTCATAACATTGTGCGATAGACTGATATTGTTTGGATTGCTATAGAGAGTACAACAGATCCCCCGGAAGGAAAAAAAAATTAAAACATCGAAAAATGCGTATTAGTTATAATTTCTGGCCCTTGAAGGTAACTGGAGTAAATAATTGTCTTTATAATCCACCTATACTAAAACAGAGATGACCCTTTATATATTAATAGGCCATGATGGAGTTATCATTACTATGCTATAAAACATGAAGATAAGTTAAAGTTAATGCGTTTGAACTACTGCAAGATAAAAGAAAATGCATAAATTGAAGCTATCTTTTGCACATATTGTTACACCTTTCTAACAGTAATAATATCTTGCACATAAGTTACGACTTGTGAACATTTCAGATGTAGTACAGTTGTCTATGTACGAAATTAAGTGTCAAGGTCATTCGATCATGAATTGGCTTAATATTCATGATAAATGTCGTGAAGTAATCGCTGAATTTTATAATCCAGTCTGCTTTAAAAAGACATCATGGATAATAATGATCGTGCAAGAAAATTAAGATTTTGTAAACTCATGCCTTGCAAATATTAAGTCTGATAGCTACGGGGGGTTTTTACAAGTTTCCAAACACGATTTGCACAAAAGCTTATTTACAAAACATGCAGTACAGTTATATCTGAACCTAGAAGCACGAATATCTCATATATTTGACTATCATGAAAATAGAAAATTAGAAGAAGAAGATAACAATCCAGTGGTTTATACATTTTTTTTATGATATCGAGACATACCAGGATATTAAAGGCTAGTGATGTATAAAGAAGAAAGAACTAATAGAATTGGCCGTTCCTTAATTTACTGGTGTGCCAGACGATATGTGATCACAGATAAGGAAGGTGAACCGGTTTATTTTGACTATCCTAAACCAAAAGATGTGAACATTTTAAATTAAGTAGACCTATTAAATGACAGTCAAATAGTTAATGAAGACAATTTCTTTATGCACTTCCGAGTCACTTCTCAATCAAAAGTATGTTGTGCTGCACATTAATGCGGAAAATTTGAATCATCATCTCGTTATGCATCCATTACTGTGACACGCCCAAGTTCAATAATCTGATCAACATTGCAGTCTTGATAAAAAGAGTGCAATATAAATCATTTCAAACTGGGACTGAATGGAAGATATGAGTCTTCAGGGATCGTTGCTTTTCACTCCATGTGCATTTGAAAAACGCATTTGCCTATAGATGCAGGTGTCATGAAAAAGACAATTCCATAGGTTTCTTGTTCCTATAACGTTTTTAAAGTCGAAGATACATTGATTATAAATGGATCTATCGCTATTAAGGAAATTCTTTGGAATAGAAAAAATGTTAATTAAAAAATAGTAAAAGGTGTGAAGGTGAGTTTTAAAGTTTAAAAGGTAAAGAATACATGATTATTTATGAAGAATGTGAAAAGTACTGTCACCAAGATGTTAATATTCTAAGAAAATGTTTTGAGAAGTTAGTGCGGCAGTGTTCATTTTAAAAAATTTGATATGAGATTCTGTCTAGATATACAACACAACAATTGCACATCTTTAATGTTCTTTACCCTCTTAGTAAATATGTGTTATTGGCCTGAGGAAAATTACTATTTCTATATGGTCGGAGAGCAAAACCTACATACCTTTCACCTATTGAAGCATCTCTTTGGCTTATGTATCAGGAAAATTTGAACAATATAAACATAAGGCACGCTCGTAACGGTGGAGAGAAAGGTTCAAATTAAGAATCATAGTGGCCTTTACCCTGGACGGGTTCGGTTATTGTGCAAAGGAGTTGAATAAACTGCTTTGCCTATGACCATGGTTGTGCATGGCCAATGGACATAAAGACTGGCCAATAAAGGGAAAAGGTCATCCTGCATAGCGTATTCGGCTGTTGACCGCTACAGTCTCACCGTGAAACAAAAAGATAGGTATAAAGAAGCCGGGTTTAATGTAGAACGTGTGTGGGAATGTGGATGGAAGGTACAAAAGACCCAAGTCATTCACGATCCTGATCATATCCGATTGAGAACATAAGCATTAGCGACTATTATTCACGTCTTAGAATGAAGTTTGTTAAACAATAGGCTCGATAATAACAAATTTCATTGTTTTGGAGGTCCGCATTGAACCATTCGTAATTACTACCCTGGCGCAACAAATGGACAGAAGATCATTGTATTGCAGACTTATACATTCACTCTATCCTTGATTGTTCAAGAATAACATAAGAGTACCCTTGTGGCCGTCCCCTGAAAACTAATAAGGTTTAAAGATGCCAGACTATTGAATCGATTTAAGAAATGGTATCAACGATAAATATTTCCGGTGCAGCTTACATTAAGATTCTTCCTCCTCAAGAACTTATACATCCCTGTCCTCGCTAAACGAGCCAAAAATAAATTGAATATTTCCACTCTTGTGTAAAATGTGTTGTAGAAAATTTGTGCGAATGTCAATCATGTTAATGAATGAACGTGCTACTTGAGGTGTATACACAAGCACCTGAAATTTCTAGTTACGATTAGAGAATGGGTACGAATATATATTAAAATATTTGAAGTTCGGTCGTTTAAAGATAACGAGTTTTTATTTGAAGGAAAATGTGAACCACTTCTTAAAAATAAAAAACAGAGGCATCAGGACCACCAAATAATATTCACGAAGAAGATCCTGATTTCGAGGAAAAACTTAAAGAGTTTTTTCCGTCTTTTCAAAAAAAGGAAGGTGTTCCGAACTTGCATATAACAATATCTAAGAAAACCCCTGTCTCCTGTCTAAGCTATTGCTTATTTCTCTTTGGGGGAAAATTTGCACAAAATACGCCTACATCAGAACAGATTTAGGTATTATCGTGAATAAAAAATATATGGGAACTATCAGATCAAGTGTGACATTGGAAGTTCCCTAGCGCTTTTTTCCAATTAGACTTGTAAATATGCTTGTAAACGAGTTGTCAATAATGCACTAGCCGAACGCAATTGAGTACTATCAACTGCAAACTAAACATATTCTATCGCAATGTTTTACGACTGCATATAGCATGTTAAAAAAATTATATGAAAGTTCCTTAACACATGTCAATACGAAGCTTTGACCTGCCGATAGCAGACTCTTGTATTTTTGTCGCTTGGAGAAAACGATGAAGTTCTCTGAAACAGGAAACTTTTTAGTTGAGCTTAACATGATGAGATTGCAATACGGTTCTGGAGGCATCACGGTGATTTCCTGTTGTGTGTAGTAACCTAACAGTCTTTATGGCAGATGGAATATAAAAATATATGTACAAAGCAAAGGTCTTACAATCAATCAAAGATACAAGAGATTAGCTGATTATTTGAAAAGTGTGTTAAAGTTAACGTCTAATGTTTTCTGAAAATGTATGCGATAGGTTCAGCGATGAGTCATTATTAAATGATATCAAAAACCGATGATTGCTACACGTGAAGGCAATGAATGATAATACAATTTGATCATGTGTTGATAAAGATGATGTACGAAGACCGATGCCCCTACCTCCATAAACAAGCTGCAACGAATAAGACGAGTCAACAGAATTCTAATGCTAATTTAGCACGAAAGAAACAGAGCGGGTTATGTTATATTGTGTTCCTATTATCGACTTCGTGTTTGCTCAGACTGGAAATACGGAGGTGTTAGTATTTGTGTTGGTGTCACTAGAAAATAAGTCAACAACACGATTCCTGATTAAGCGAATCTTTATTAATAAATTCATGTCGCACTGTAATCATATGGTTACGTAAAGGTACAGTATAAATGCTCCATCTTTAATATATTTAAAAGAAATTTATCGTTGATGTTTATTAATGTATAATGTTTAATACTTTTCTATGTACAAATATTCTGAATAATAAATGTTAAATAATAAAGTTATTTTATTAAACATTAGAGTTAACAATTTTCATGTTTCGTGTTGATATTTCTGAAAGGGGGAGGAGTCTAAAAAGAGATAAGCCTAAAAGCTAGTTCAGTTATCTTCTGAAAGTGTCAGGTGTTACTATTGCGCCATGTTTTACGTGTGTGTGTATGTGTGGTGTGTGGTGTGTGTGTGTGGTGTAGTGCATGTGTGTGTGTGAGTGTGGCATGTATTCTTAGTTCAGTACAAGTAGTTTAATCAGGCTATATAGTTAATAAAAAAGTTTTTTGTTAATTAATTACCCCAATTCTGTGTAATTGTAAAATTAACGTTTTGTATAATAAGAGTTATGCTTGAAAAGTGTGAATTAGGTTTATTTTTGAATAAGGAAAAATAAAGTCTACTTAATGTTGTTTAAGTCATGGAATTACTAATATGTTCAGCAGGTTTATCTCGTTTGCTTTAAGTTATAGCATTAGATTCGAATTGTCATATTAATGAAATGGGAACTTTAGTTTTGTTATGTTTATCCGAAGAAGTGACTACTTCGAGAATGTATCTTGGGAATCAAATAGAGTCATGATGAGGTGGGAGGGGTTGGTATTCGGGTGGTGTGATTGTTACTGTTATTAACACTGATTTATCTGCTTTAGTGGTGTAAAAACGCAAATTTTTACGTTATATCGCATGATAAAAGAGTATAGAAATGTTTTAGTACAATAACAAATTATCTTGTGAAGCAACATGAATAAACAATAAATGAATAAAACAGTTTTGTGGTTATGTATATACAAAACTGTGACCTATGAATCAATAGATCATGGACGGGGGTGGGGGGGGGGTTGATTTACTGATTTACTGCTTTAGGGCATGTAAAACAACACTTTTAGTAGAAAAATTTGGAGTTTAATCAACCCACACCAATAGATCAAGCAGATCAATAGTCAATAGATCATGGACAGGAGGGGAGGGTGTGTGGTTTGATTTATCTGATGTTACTGCTTTAGGGTATGTAAAAACGCAAATTTAAAATTTAAAAGTTAAAATTTAAAAGTTAAAAAAAATTAAACACAAAGTATAAATGTAAAATAAAACTTATAAAAAATAAAGTTACAAAAATAAAAAAAAATTAAAAAGTTAAAAAATTAAAATAAAAAAAATTAAACCACAAACTTAATGTAAAATTGAAACCCTATAAGTATACTTTCACAGAAAGGGATTTGATCTGCAATTGGAAAAAAAAATAGTAAAAAAATAAAAAAAAAAAAATAAAAATAAAAAAAAATTAAAAAATTAAAAATTAAAAAAAAAAAATAAACACAAAGTATCAAATGCAAAATAAAACTACAGAAAAAATTAAGTTAAAAAAACTATAATTTTAATATAATCATAGATAAAAGTAAAAAAAATTATCAAAATCTATGAAATATCGCAAAAATCACTTTTCAAAATAAAGAAGATCAAATTTTTAATAAAAATAAAAAAATTTAAAAATTGAAAAAATAAAAAAAAAAATAAAAATAAAAAAAAAGATAAGAAAAGTTCGAAGTAAAATTAAAAAAAATGAAAAAAAGAAATATATGAAACATCAAAACCGAAGTTTTTTGACTTCGGATTTTTTTTGTTAAAATAAACTTAGCAAAAAAAATTAGCAAACAATATACTGCAATGTTTTCAATCCTTAGAAAAATTCATGATTAGTTTAAGTCGATTTATAAAAGGAAAATGGAGATTTGAATTATTCAATGTGCAATCTATCAAAACATTATGGAAAACGGGTTATTTTGCAGGATGCATGCATTGACGGCATGTACATGTTATGAGCTAGAAGCGAGTAATTGTGAACAGGGGTAATGATATTTTTTAGATTGAAATCGAATGTTTAACTAACGTCGTCATCCGCACCGGCTCCACACCAGTGTCAGACGATACCGCCCGTCACTGATGAACAGGACCTGCTGAACCCTTTGCTCACACACTCTACTCTCACTACCTTCCTCTGTCTTCTTCCTCACTCTGCCTTCTTCCTTATCTTATCTTCCTCGGTTGTTTGGCATTCTCGATGCATTTCCTTTTCTTTTTTCCAGGACGGTGTTCGGGCTGACCCCATCCGGGGGCTCAGGATCTTCCTGGATGTCCAATATCTCGAGCCTAATCAGAATCCTTTACTCACCAACTCGCGTGCTGCCTCTATCCACCTCGCATTGTCAGTTCTTCTACGATCAATTTAATTTTTTTAGGGGCAGCTGTCCCCCTATCGGGATACACAGGGATGTTTATCATCGTCTACGAGAGATTACTCATCGATATAGCCACATCCAAATTTTACGGCCGATAGAAAGCTAAACATGTAGTATCTCAGCGGGTCGAGATATACTGATCCCTTTCCCTTGGTGCTAGGATAGGTCTGGCCATGCACGCTGCACTTAGCGGGGTGGAACCTGTCGGTTACCGAAAACTCGGCGATGTGAATCAGTTTTTAACAATACTCAATAGTCAACATCATAGTCAATTTTTCATTGTAATCCGATCAGTTTTGCAAAGAGTACAACCGTCTTTGAAGAAATCAGGGTTACCTGGTTCATGTGCGGCCCATATACTACATAACGATTTAATCGATATGTTAGATCAGTATAGTAAGGACATTTTCCTTTCGATTATATTTTTGTCAATGTAAAGAAGCACAACCAGCATGACACCCGAAGATGGAGTGAATGACAGATTTTACAGCTTAGCGTCGCAACTTTGGGTAAAAAAAACCTATCACCGATTAAATGCGATTCAGCTGAAATTACATAAAAACCGAATCTATACCGATCATTTAAACCTTCTGCTGGAAGCCAAACAAGCTCTCCTTTGGGTTGGCTTTCCGCGTTCCTTCAGGGGACTAAAGCATATCAAAAACGGATCTTTCCAGATCTAAATTTTCAGCATCCTCAACCGTGCTGAACGCTTAAAAAACTACTAATCTTGACACGATCAATTGGCTGAAAAACCTCAAATGTTCAAAAGTTGCTTTGCAATACATTTGCATACATCATGAACCTTGCCTTTGCAACATTTGGCTGTCAGTTTACAACTCCTTACTACTAGGTCAGGGTGAATGATTAATGAAATTTTCCTCTGCTTGCAACATTTGCAACATTGCATGCAACATTGCCTTGCAACATTTTGGCTGTCAGTTTACCACCCTATGCTACTGGTGATATTAATGATTTCACAGTTGTTTGTGGGAATTTGCTTTGAGGGAGGGGACTGATCCAGGATGAATATATATAGTTTCTACTAATAAAGATTTTGTATTATTGTTAAGATTCGCTCTTTATAACAGATATTTTGCAAAGTTTAAGAATTTTAACTTTTCCAATAACGATTATTTACGAATAGCATTTGTGACGTTAAGTCCTGCACATATTTATCTTATTTCAGTTCAATTTTCCGACCTTTCTGATTTAATGCTGATATGCCCCATAGTTCAGACGGTATAGTGCTGCACTCACATTCCCTATACCCAGGGAGTAGTTAGGGTAACTTTTTAGTGGGTCTCTTATAGTAAAATTTACCTTTAGGTGATATGAATTTTTAGGCTTAACGCTTAAGCCTAACTTATCCCTCTCCGAGTGTTTAATCGTCCATATGACTCATCTTTATTATTACTCCTCTCTACTCGCCTTTATTGTTTGTCTTTATCTTTTAGGTATCGGCGCCATTTGCTGTTGCGGTACCGCTGGTTCAATAGTTGAGAAGGTACTTCTGAGAGACGTCATATCCCTTTCAAGCTTGGTGACCCTCCTTCTTATGATGTACCCTCTTCGTGCCCGAGGTTACTGTAGCGGTATTTCTGGTTCAATCTCTGAGGAGGTACATATTAGAGGCATCGTATCTCGTTAAATTTGGTAACCCTCTTTCTTATGACGTACCCTCGTCGTTCATGAGCGTATCGCTGGTTCGATCTCTGAGGAGGTACTTCTCACAGACGTCGTATCCCGTTCAAATTTGGCAACACCTCTTCTTATGACGTACCCTCATCGGGAACGAGGTTACATCCCCGTGCTGTATCGGTAAAGCTAATTCAATATCTGAGGAGGCACTTCTTAGAGACGTTGTAACTAGTTCAAATTTGACACCCCTCCTGTTTAAGGTGAGACCTTATCGTAGATGAGGTTACGTCCCCGTACTGTAGTGGTAACGCTGGTTTGAACTCTGAGGAGGTACTTCTTAGAGATGTCGTATAACTTTCAAACTTGCAACCTGTACGACTGAAGGTGTCGCCTACCCGGAACCGAGGTTTCACTCCGCTAAGCCCAATGTGTGATGGGGCTGAGCCCCAAAACTTGGAAATGTTAGTAGAAGGCTGAAAATTGGAGAGTAGCTAGAAGAGAATGGAAGAAATAGAATCTGGCTCCTGAATTAAGTATCGGATCAAATGATCCGGAGCCGTAGTCTGATCCGGAGTCGTAACCCGAGTCGGAGTAGAAATCTTGAAATATGTTTATAATGGGTCAAGTAAGGTGTCCTTCCCCATGTTTGCGATCATGAGGAACTCGATTTTGAGGGTTCTAGAACCCTCGGAGGGTGTCCGAGAGACCCCTGGTTGGGTTGATAAAAAAAAAGATAAAATAAATTACAGAGTAAATAGCTAATGGTGGAGTCGGACCGACTCCTGCATGGAGTTAGATGGACAGTAAAAAGTGATACGAGCTGAGTAAGCCGCGTGGCTTGAGACTCAAAACATTGGCATGTAGTTTAAATCTCTGTTCGTAAAGTTCTTATGTGCTGTTATGTGATTCAAACCTTTAACAAGGATGCCTGCTGAATTTGTATACGATCACTTACCTTCGTAATGGTTGCGTGAGAGGCCCCCGCGTGCACCTCGCAGGCGCGAATCGGCGTGATCCGCGGAACCAACCGCTCTCGCAAAAAGTAAAATTAAATATTGACTGCTAGGCGCATATATTTTTTAGTTTCGGATCGTTATTGCGAGAACTTTAAGTAAAGTGATTACAACCGTTTTTCCATACAAATTTCTTTTCATATACCGTTTCTAACTATAGTCCACTTTTTATTTAAACATGGAGAATATACATGTTATTTTTATTATAATATAATTGAAATATTTATATGAAATTTTAAATAATAAAGAGAGAAATGTGTTATTAATCTCTCTTATAATTGTATTAATATGGGTCGTCCCTCTCTATGGCTACTGACTGCTAGCTATGCTTATAATGTCTGCTCAGCCCCGGTCATATCTTTATGAGTCGACACGTTTTTGAGAAAATAACTTCATTGCTTATTGAACATTGGAGAATAATATCATATAATATATAATATATATGTATAGTATATATATATATATATAGTATATATATATATTATATTATATACTATTATAGTATATATAATATATAGTATATCATATATTATATATATATATATATAATGATATTATAATGGATATATTATATATACTATATATATATATATATATTTAAATATTATATTATATATATAATACTATATATATTATATATATATATATATAGTATTATATATATATATATATATATATATATATATATATATATATTATATATTTATTATATATATAATATATATATATATATATATATATATATATATATATATATATATATATATATATAATGATATCTATATATATATATATATATATATATATATATATATATATATATATATATATAATAA
This sequence comes from Trachelipus rathkii, assembly GCA_015478945.1. Classification (NCBI taxonomy): domain Eukaryota; kingdom Metazoa; phylum Arthropoda; class Malacostraca; order Isopoda; family Trachelipodidae; genus Trachelipus; species Trachelipus rathkii. The sequence goes on from JABUQX010055794.1 coordinate 20,388, forward strand.
TATTATAATTATATATATATATATATATATATAATATATATATATAATATATATAATATATATTTATATATATATATTATCATATAATATTACTATATAAGTGATAAGGTATAGGTTAGTATAATATATTGTATATACTATAGTCTATTTGTGGTATATATATATATAAAAAAAAAAAAAAAATAGTATATATATATTATACTATATTAATATACGCGAACACATTGTTTCACTAAATTTGAACATTACTGTCCACCAACTTTGAAGAGCTTTGGCATGCTAAATTTATGTTTCAGTAGTTCAGGCTTACTTCGTCTCTGTAAACAGTCCTACAGGTTGTGAGAAAACCTTTCTTGTTATTAAATATTCTTAAGAAGATGGAGATTTTCGCAACAAGAACCTGTAAATAAATAGTGTGGTGTTTTAATGAGTATTGTATTAGTGGAATAACGTTAATGTATATAAGATGATGTATGATTGGTTGTTATCTTTGTGACGGAGAAATACATTGACATTTGATGTCATATGGAGAAAATTTCAGGTGAATGTGATTTGAGAGAGTTATTGTGCTAGGATGCATTTAAATTGCGTAGTTGAATGAAGCTATTGTCTATAAAGTTTATATTGTATACTGCCACCATCATTTAAAAATGTCAGTATTTTTTATAGAGCAAAACATTTTTCAAATTTAGAGTAGAGCTAGATTAGATATATAACAAGATTTCCTAATGTTTATTAGCAAAGAAATATGAGTTATACCAAAGTCTAGGTACTCAGATGTTCCCCATGAGAAGAAAAGCGTTCCTGAAAGTATGTAAAGAAGTTACATCTATGCCTCACAGTTATTTAGTGTGTGAACTTCATCCTAAAAACCATGGCTGCGGAGTCGGAGTCGGAGTCGTGGAGTCAGAGTCGGAGTCGAAAACTCTGTGCAAGTGGAGTCGGAGTCGAAGATTCCTGTGTAAGTGGAGTGGGAGTCGGAGTCAGAGCAACTGATTATATAACATTACTTATTATTATTTTATTATATTATTATTATTATTATTAATTATTATTATTATTATTTTATTATTATTATATATTTTTATTCTTTTTTTTTATTATTTATTATTTTATTTATTATTTATTATTATTATTATTATTATCATTTATTAAATTCATTATTATTATTATTTATTATTAATTATTATTATTATTATTAATTATTTTATCTATATATTATAATTATTATTATTATTATTATTATTATTATTATTATTATTATTATTATTATTATTATTATTATTATTATTATTATTATTATTATTATTATTATTATTATTATTATTATTAACGTTGTTACTTCCCCAACTTCTAAATAATTTATTTTGTTACATAATTTAATTTCCTAAAATAATCTTGAAAATAATAATACAGAAAGAAGAAAACGTCAGTATTTTTCCTGACGCGTTTCGTCTCTATATACTTGAGACATCTTCAGAGATTAATTCCTTTGTAAGCGAATGATCTTTAAATTGATATATTAATAAGTAATCAAATGATATTGTATGACTGATAAAACATAAATTTTATGTTAATGTCTGTTGCGTGTTTTTGGATGAGAAGGCATCCGCAATTTAAAGTTTCTGGACTTCACACCGATCCGTAAAATATTGTGAAGTGTTTAGAATATTACTTAATAGTTTATTGACCATTGTGCAGTATTGAAAATGTTCAAAGAATTTTTGACTCATAGTTCATGAGCGTAGAAGATGTTTATTATTTTGCTGCTCCGTAAGAACTCAATGCATTCTTCGTGTAAAACCAATATACTGTCGACGTTAAATGTCTCACTCAGTGGCAGTTCATTGGTAATCAAACGTGATGCTGTTGTCGGGACAAAGCATGCTCCTTGTGCTTAAAGGATGATATGACAGTATATTTTTGGGACTTATGGTAATTATTGTTCTTCTTTAATTTTTGAGGTGTCTTTAGTTTTGAGGTGAGAATTCAAATATTATTTACGCAGGCACTTCTCTTCCTTATTGACAAATAGCAATGGAAGTTTTGAAGAAGAAATTTTTTCGAATTTCTGAACTTTTTTTACTTTCCTTTTATTATATATATTTTTGTAAGGGTTTTAATTAATTAAATTTTCAACTGAATATTGTGGATGATCACGAGTTAATTAAATTTTAATTATATCCGGCAAAATTTCCTTCAATCAAAATCCCTCAAAATGAACTGTCCTTTTCAATCTCATAAAACTAAAATTTTTACGATAGAATCTTTGTAATAGTCCGTGAATAGGATCCATAGTTCATATACAGACCATTATCAGAGGAGCTTTTGACATGTATTGCTGAATTATAATATCGCACCGTTCAGAAGAAATATAACTAATTAGAGTCTATAAAACAGATAGCATTATTCAACCATTTACCTCTCTCTTACAAAGTCAGTTTTCTCTATACCTTTTACAACTCTCAAATTCTATTGATGAACTGAATTATATTACATGTTGCCTCATGTACCGTAACACCAGTTACAGTGAATGTACATGAATGGTGTCGGATAGAGTACCAGTGTCGCACTAATTATAGTTAGTACGCTCTCACTATTGTTCTCGTCTTGACAACACAATGATTGTCTTTATTTGTAATTTCCGCAGAATTTGGAACATAAATAGATTGAATGCAGCAAATGTTAAGTACGCAAGTGGTGAGCGCCATCGCACTCCACATCTAGTTTTTATATTTTATATTTCTAATTAAGTATATAAGTTTGAGTATAAGACATTTAACTATATGGAAACATCTTTCTCGAATAGGTTTAGTCTTACCGATATAGTTGGTGGGGGTAGTGTGTTGTCATTGAGAGTGATATAACACTTTTGCGTTAAATCTAACATGTCAATTTCGTATCAGACTGGTACAATTTATGGATCATGTTAACAAGAAGATTCTAAACATCAATGAGGCGAATTATATTTGATGTTTGAAATAATTTACATAATGTTCATTATTTGAATTTAAAACTATGAAAAGAGTTATTCGAGAAAAGATTATCATTCGCACATATAATGCTTGTTACAGATATTGGGGACACAATTCGTGTGTAACCGTTCCGCACATAGTTATTAAAGGTCTCAAAGGTGAATTTTCTTAGTTTTTTGGTATTTTTTAGGCAATCCATATATATAAATATATAAATTATAAAATCCATTTCTTTTAATTTTGTCAGAAATTCTTTTGTTTTTATTCCATAAGCGGTTCTGTTAATGCTATTATTATTATTATCTATTATTATTATTATTATTAGTTATATTATTATTATTATATTATTATTATTATTATTATTATTATTATTATTATTAATATTATTATTATTATATTCATTATTATTATTATTTATTATTATTATCATTATCATTTCATTATCATTATATACATTATTATTAATCAATTATCATTATCATCTATCATTATCATTATCATTAATACATTATCATTATTATTATTATTATTATTATTATTATCATTATTATTATTTTTTATTCATTATTATTATTAATTGACTTATTATTATTATTATCATATCATTACATTATCATTATCATTTATCATTTCATTATCATTATCATTAATCATAATCATAATCATCATTATCAATTAATCCTTTTATTATTATTATTATTTTGCATTATTTATCTATTATTATTACTTACACACAATATTGAGAAAAAATTATTATCTAAATATACTCTTATTAATATATTATTGAATTTATTATTATTATTATTATTATTTTGATCTATTATTATTATTTATAATTGAAACTGAAAGTATTAAAACTGTTAATTTATAATAGTTGTTTTTATAATAAAAATAAAAATAATTGTTATTTAATAAAATTACAGTTATATTCATAAGCTGTGTTTTTCCATTACGTAGTAAACTGAAATCTATATTCTGTTATTTTCCTCAATTTATTGCTATCTCATCACTCAGTTCTACTCTCGATGTATTTTTGATCTGAGTTATCTCTGATTTTTACTCGCTAGGTGTGACATCATTTGAGATTGATTCATGAAAAAATGTGTAATATATTTTATTCTCAAAAGCAAGCGCGCGAAAAAAAAATTGTTGAAACAAAAAAATGTTTTACTGTAACTCTGTAAGCACTAATCTAGAAGATTGAAATCTAACATCAGAGGTAAAGACAGAAGTGAAAAACGAAGATAGTTTTAAAAATATCCTGGAGAAAGTTATTCAAATAGGGGTCGGCAAACTCAGACTGCTTTATATATATTTTATAAAGATCAGTTTTTCATGGAGTGAATAGGTTCAAGTTCATTATTATGCAGCTGATTTGGATAATGTTTCTCTTGTCTTGACGCCGATGCACCGACTCTCTTATTTTTACTTCTTTTGGCCTCAGATAGATTTAAGCAAGTAAACAGAGGAGGAATAAAAAAAATTACATTAGGCCTAAGTGGATTAATTCCTGATAATTCATTATTATTTTACATTTATGTATTTGTTATTTATTTATTTATTTGTAATGCTTGTAACTAAATAAAATATGACATTTAATCTTTTCCATTACAAAAGCCTTATATGTAATATATATATATGATATATATATATGTATATATATATATAATAATATAATATTTATATATATAAGTATATATATTAATATATATAGATATATATATATAGTTAGGTTATATATAGTAATACTTATATATATATATAAACTATATTATATATCTATATATATAACTATATAACATCGCTATGATGTCAATTGATCGCAATCTCCTAGGCGGCGCCATGTGCATATATATCTATATATATATATATATATATATATATATATATATATATATATATAATATATATATTATATATATATATATATATATATATATCGGTCATAATACTATTAAATATTTTTATTATATATATATAATATACATTATATATATCTATATAATATATATATATAATATATATATACTATATATATATTATATATATACTATATATATATATATAATATATATATATAAATTATGTCATATTATATATATATATATAGTATAATATATATATAATATATAATATATTATATAAATATATAGTAATATATATATAATATATATATATATAGTATATAATATTAAATTTCTTTTAACTTTTATTGACGTTGTTTTACTTTTATGTCGTTATTCAACATGGAAGCAAAGGAGTTAGTTGATAAGTGTTATTACTGCGTGAATGAACTTAAAAGCTGCGGAGGACTTAACACGTTTTCAGATAGGTTTCCTCACATCGATAAAAGAGATTTTAAAATATTTTGAAGGAGAACAAGCATTTACTCTGTATAAACCATATTCGTAGAAAATTCCAAACACGGAAATCTATAGCCCCCCCAGCTTGATAATATATTGCAACTAGATTTAATTGAAATGATTGAATATGGTTCTAATAATGAATGGTATCAATACATATTTTTCACCATTGACGTTTACTCCCGATACTTGTGGTTAAAAGCTTTAAAAGATATAAGATCCCAGGCAGTGGCTGAGGCTGAACGAGAAATCATAGAAAAGAAAGATAGGTATCCTAAAATAACTTGGACAGATTAAGGAAGTAAATTTTTAGTTAAAAAGTTTCAAGAAATTGTTATTGAGCACAAAATAGGTTATTATAACACATTCTCTGTAAATAAAGCAGCTATTGTTGAAAGTGTTCAGCGTATGATCAAAGAACGAATGCATAGATATTTTACTAAAAGGAATACTTTTAAGTATGTTGATATACTACAGGATCTAGCTTATTTTTATGACAACATTTTACAGAACTATAAAGAATACTCAGATAAAAATGAAAAAGACAAAGCCTGTGGCTCTACAAAACCGTAAAGTACGTGAAATTAAAGATAAATCAAGAATAAAACTGAATACTTATGTAAGAGTGTCTAGATGGGAAGAACGTTTTAGTAAAGGCTATGAAGCTGGATGGTCTAGAGAAGCTTTTAAAGTAGACTTATACTGGAATTTCCTATTGAAGGGCTCAAATTATACTCTCAAAGATTTACATGAAGAACATATTAAAGGAGTATTCTATAAACAAGAAATACAGAAAATTTGGTTCTATTCTGAGAGTAATGTATAAAAAATAGAAAAAATATCAGGTTCAAAAGGAAGGAGCAAAAATAAACAGCATCTGGTGAAATGGAAGGATATCCTGATATGTTTAATTCCTATATAAAAACCAGTGAAATTAAGAAACATTAATCAGTAGTTATCGTAATCATGGAGAGTGTAGATCATTTCTATTTTACTCTCCCATCTTCGTTATCAATGCATTTACATCATGATAATAAAGTTTCAGATTTCGTAACAGAGCTGATGAACCCTTTTCAGCTTGAAAAGGGACTGTATGTAGTAGGTTTATGCGAGATGATATTAGACGTTAATATTAAGCATCTGCCTCCGACACGCCACTGGATAATGGTGTATAGAAATGCTGATTATGTTAAAATTACATTAAAAATAACAAACACCAGGGAATTTAAAAGAATGGCATATAAAGCTAAAGAATATTTCTTCGAGAAATTTCTACTAAGACGCGGATATTACAGATCAGTCACCGATATTTATAGTTATTTAAACACAATTTTCCATTAGCAAGATTTGTATGGATTTAATATACATCACTAATAACCCCCCTAGGGGAAGACATTGTATTAATCACTTTAAGATCCACAAAGGGTGTAAACTTGAAAGACCCTGAAGTGTTTAACATTAGGCGATCGGAATGGTTCAGGAGATGTGTGCACGAGGGTGATGAGGTTATAGATCATTCAAGCGACATGGCATTAGCTATGAATTGATACAGCGAAATTAATGAAGAGCGTACAAATCAAAATAATAACCTAAATGCAACAGACATGTCGCTCAATTTTTTTTTTTATTTTTTTTTTTTTTACAGTTGTCACCACCACTCACTGACGAAGCCCTATTCAAGGAGGGGGTGTTGCACGCCTCAGAAGTTCACACTTAACTCAAATTACGCAGATGAGCACAGACTCAGGCTTTGAAGTGAGGGAGATTAATTTCAGCAGGAAACACAGAAGATGGAAGAGAATTCCACAGAACATAGGTGACAGGAAAGAAGGAAGCACCTCAGCGAACTAGCCTGGAGTTACCAATATCCACACAAAACTTATGCGCAGGCACAGAACCCCTAGTGTTACGAGGGCGTCGTAAAGGTGGTGGTACGTGAGTGACAAGTTCCCTCGAGCACCTGCCATGCGGTACCTATAGAAAAAAGAGATAAAGGACCAACATCGCGCCGCAAAGATAGAGGGTCAAGAGAAGTGGAAAGTACGGAACAGTTTATAAGTCTTTTGGCCTTTGACTCGACCATGTTCAAAAGCAGGGTGAGACCAGAGCCCCCCGGATATGAGAGGGGTACTACATACAAGGGCGGATGATGCCCCTGAATAGCTGGAGTAACTGACAAGAGGAAAAAAGTTTCGCAGTCTAAACAGAACTCCCAGTTTCTTTGAGGCAGCCCTAGCAACCGTTGTGATGTGAGGTTTCCAAGGCATTCTTTTGTTTATGTTAAGGCCAAAGATGTTTATATTGTCAACAGGAGAGACGAGAAAACCGTCGAAAGAGATAGGAAAGTTGGAAGGTGTTTTAGAGAGGGAGATTTGTAGAAGTTGAGTTTTTAAAGAATTAAATTTCACAAGGTTGAGACGACCCCACCAGGAAATCTTATCCAGATCAGTCAGAATAGAATCAGAAAGATTAAGAGGAGAGGCAATTCTAGAAGTAAAAGAGGGAGTAGAATTGAAATGAGTTGAAGAAAAAGGTCGATATCATCGGCTTTAACGAGTGGATAGGTTAGATGTGCAGGTAATAATAATCATAATGAAAATAATAATAAAATGGATCTTTGCCTATCGCTGAGGAAACCACAACTTAACAGAAGAAGAAGTCGCCCCGTCAACAACAGCCGATATTGAGCGATTTGAGAGAAAACCAGACATAAGTAAGCAAAGAGAAGGAGGAAACCCAACTTGTTAAGGAGTGTTTATGTTTACATAGGCACATACGCCACCCTTCAGACGGAAATTATTAAATAAGTTATAGTTGGACATATTAAACGAGTTAGAGGATGAATTCCTAGCTATCTGGGTCTCAGTATGTGTATGCATTCCTTCAGAGATGTTACAAGAACAGGGAATGGCTTACATTTACACCGATATAATTCAACATCAATATGTGGGGAGCACCAAAGCCCCGTTATTAAGGGTGGTGCATTTTCCCAAAAAGGGTAAAGCCAAAACTTTTCCTAATGTTCATTACTTACCTCTGAATCGTTCACATTTTGGCTCAGTACGAGTGCATATAAGGGACGTAGAAGGAAAGGCTTACCCATTCACTGATGGAACATTGCTGTTCAGAGTTCATATTAAGAAAAAGTACCAGTATTAACAAAAAATGACGGCCTATTTTTTGAACCAAATTGACAGTATGGTGCCGTAATACAAGAAGAATTATGCGAAATATGGGGAAGTAAGATTATATATAAGTATTGTAATTACTTATATTTATTTATTCACTAACTTGCTCTCACAGTGTAAAGATAATTAAAGAAAGAAGCTCTGTTAATAATGTATGGTGTCAGGGTTTTCAAAGGAACGAAATTGCAAAAAGGGGTATGGACTGGGAGGATTTTTTGCTAAATTATGGAGAAGCGGAATGCCTCTATTTAGAAAAGAAGGTGAATATATAGGGCAAAAAGCTATAGAAACAGGCATAAACACTGTACAAGATATATCTGCAGGAGCTAACTCTCATGAATCCTTAAAAAGACGGATAGCTGATGTTTCCGACGAAATGCTTGATGATGTTAAACGCAAAATAAAGCGTCAGATGACGGGTCAAGGTAAAGGTATTAAGAAAATGTGTGCAAAGAAAAAGCTTAAAGTAAAAAGACCTCTAAATAAAAAAATGTATTGATGGCTTTGCTATTTAATTACTAACTGGCGGCATCTTATTCATAAATAGAACCATCTGGTATCTGCATTGTTTAAAAGAAAAAGCTAATCAATGCTCTGTTCATTATACTATCAGCGCTCATGCATGCAAGATGCATTTACTTCATCCTTTTAGTCCAGACGGTTGCAAGAGTGAATTGGATCTCTTCTCCATGAATCCTACACAGTTTAGTGTAGGTCATACCAATTTCATCAGTATTAACCCCATTCACTCAATTACCAACACAGATGTACCTCCCGAATTCAATATCCCAGGCACTTCGGATCAGTATCTAGATCCGTCCAATGTGTTTTTATATTTAAAAACGAAATTGACGAAACCCGATGGTACAGACCTTCCTTCAAGCAATGACCACATAGTGTATACGGAATCAAATTTCCTGTATACATGTTTTAACCAGATTGAAATGTATCTAAATGAAACATCGCTGGGAGAGTCAGCTGCAAATTATCCTTATAGAAGTTATATAGTACATTTATTAAATTATTCCCATGATGCTAAACAGTCTCATCTCCAATCATGTGGTCTTTGTAGTTTCAAAGATGTTAA
>JABUQX010055794.1:35000-40000 GCA_015478945.1 Trachelipus rathkii
TGATTGTAATTTCTCCTTTGTATTCCTTCACTGCACCTCTTCTTGGGTAGAAAACTAGATGACTAGGAAGCGGTTCGCATCAAGCCTCTTGTAGTCACATTCGCTTCACACGAATTTCACGGGCAAATTTAACAACATTTCTATTAAACATTTTAGAACTTACCTGGCTCAACAGAATAAATAATATATATATATATATATATATATATATATATTATATATATATATATATATATATATATATATATATATATATATATATATATATATATATATATATATATATACATATATATATATCAGATGTATTATGGAGTCACGAAAATCACGGTAAATGGATACAGGTCCTTGAATATGATATTTAGTTGTACACCGACCCTCATCACATGAACAGTGCTTGTAACACATTCAAAGGTGAGCCATGGAACTTGTAGCTTATATTCAACGGTGCTAGTTTATTTTAATTACATGGTAAAAATGTTCTAATTATACATCTACTAAATAGTGATCAGATATACCCCGCCAAAATATGCATTGTATGTGTATCTGATAATGGTCATGCCACAGGTCACAGAATGGTACATGGTCACAGAATACGAGCATCGGCTGCTGTGAAAGAGGGACATGGTATCACGTACTTTAATATAACAATAAAGTATAACAATACGATACCTATACTGGATGGACATATAGAGGAAATTATGAAAACGAACAATGTGTGTAAAACATTTATAGTCAGCGTAGAACGATTTAAAATGAAGATTTCTGCTCCTATTCACCTAAAAATTTCATCAAAGATACGTACTTTAGCCGATCAGGATCTTGGTGATCGTTCAAGGCAGAGGTTGATCAATTATATAATAGCAACTATAAGAAATGAGATATCGGAAAAATATGTTACATTTCCACCCGGAGATCACCAAGATGTTTGCGGGTGGAGGTAAAGCATATTTAATCGTTTACCCATATTGTATATTTTAAAATTTAGTAAATATGTAATAAAAATATTTTTAAATAAAAACTTTTCATTTCCTGTAAGCAAAGAATATACATATATATATATATAAATATATATATATATATATATATATATATATATATATATATATATATATAATATATATATATATATATATATATATATATGATTTATAACAAAATAAATATTTTTTTATATACTATATATAATATATATATATATATATATAATATATATATAATATATATATAATTATATATATATATATATATATATATATATATTCAAATGTTCAATAAACAATGAAGTTATTTTCACAAAATGTGTGTTCAGATATGACGTGAAGCAGTAAAGCAGTAAAGCATTGAAGCAGTACAGCATAGCTGGGTGGGAGGGGCCTAATGGGGATGCTTGTGCTACTGCCCCATTGACTTACAGCCTTAGGGTAAATAAAAAACACGTTTTTATTAATAAGTTTAATAATGAAACAGATTTTTTATAAATAAAATAAAAATGGTTCAGTTTAAAGGAAAATGCTGGACTCAAAGTGTAGAAAATGGGTTATATAAAAAAAATTAAAATAAAAACTGAATAATCACTTTATTAAAAGCTTAGAATAATGGCCCAACTAGAAAATATTTATGCATTCGAGCCTCAATATTACGCCTGTGGGCGCACACGTCGGTTTCGCGCCGAATCGCGCCTTCAGGCAACATTTTAGAGAGTTGAAATAATCGTATACAAACTCAGCATTTATCCTTGTACATGGTTCGATATAACACACATTAGACAGTCGAATGCAAAAGTCAAGCACCGCTGCACTCAGTCTCGTATCCTCTTCACCGCCCATCTAACTCCATACAGGAGTCGGTCCGACTCCGACTCCGACTCCACCATCAGCTATGTACTCTGTAATTTATTTCATCTTTTTTCCTAGGGACCCCACCAGAGGTCTATCGGAAACCCTCCGAGGGCTCTGGAACTCTCAAAATAGAGTTTCTCATGTTTGAAAACATGGAGGACACCTTACTTGACCCATTATAAACATATTTCAAGATTTCTACTCCGGCTCCGGTCGCGACTCCGGATCAGGCTACAGCTCCGAACTATTTGATCCGATACTTAATTCTGTTTATTTCTTCTATTCTCTTTTAACTACTCTCAAATTGCCAGTCATCTACTAACATTTCCAAGTTTTGAGGATCAGTCATATCACACATTGGGCTCAGCGGAGTGAAACCTCGGCTCCGGGTAGGCGACACCTTCAGTCGTACGGATCGCAAGCTTGAACGGTATACGACATCTCTACGAAGTTCCTACTCAGAGATCGAACCAGCATTACCGCTAAAGTAAAGGGATGTAACTTCGCCTACGATGAGGTCTTCCCATAAGGAGGGGTTTCAAATTTGAACGGGATACAACATCTCCAAGAAGTGCCTCCTCAGATATCGAACTAACCTTACCACTACAGCACAGGGACGTAACCTCGTCCACGATGAGGGTCCGTCATAAGAAGTGGTGTTACTAAATTTGAACAGGATACGACGTCTGTGAGAAGTACCTCCTCAGAGATCGAACTAGCTGTACCGCTACAGTAAGGAGACGTAACTTCTTCCACGACGAGGTACGTCATAAGAAGAAGGGTTACCAAATTTGAAAGGGATATTACGTCTCTAAGAAGTACCTCCTCAAGTATCGAACCAACCGTACAGCAACAGAAAATGGCTCCGATACCTAAAAAATAAAGACGAGTAAAGAGGAGTAATAATAAAGATAAGCCATAAAGAAGAGTACTCACTCGGCGAGGGATAAGTTAGGCTTAAGCGTTAAACCTAAAAATCCATATCTCCTAAAGGTAAATTTTATTATAAGAGACACATTAAAAAGGTACCCTAACTACTCCCGGGGTATAGTGAACGCTAGTGCAGCTCTTTACCGACTGAACTGCGGGGCATATCGGCATTAAGTTAGCAAGGTCTGAAAATTGAACGGAATTAAGATGAATCTGTGCAGGCCTAAAGTCACAAATGGTTTTCGTAAATAATCGTTATTGGAAACGTTTAAATTCCACTTCTGAATATGGTTATTCAGAAATTTTTTTTGTAAATTCCAATGTATTATTTTTGTTGCTCATTTAATTATGTTCTCCTCATGATCCTAATCATGAGCTAAACCATTTATTGACTTTTTTCATGATCTCGTTTTCTTTCATGGCAGGAATAGTTAATACGAAAAAAAAAACTTTGTTGTTTGTGAACAATCTGGGAGTTTTTTTGTAGCAGATTGATATAGGAGCTGGTACCAACAATACAAGTAGGTCATTACTTGTATTGTATCATTCATTACAGTAACCTCCAATATCAAATAGTGATTTATATCTCATTCGAACCTACAAAGAAACACATAAAAATAAATTCTTTAAATATGTTAAAATATACAAAATTACAAGGCGAGAAGAATATTCCATTTACACAATACATAATAAATTTTCTATATTTTAAAATAATTTTTAAACCAAAGCAGTAGGACTTCTGCTTGTTACTTCAACCTTCCATCTAAGCTTAAAATACACGAAGTAACATCCCTAAGTGCAACATTCAGCAAATCTGGGTTATTTTTTTATATTCCCCAATCATAGAAAACAATAATCATCTCCAAATTTTAAAAAGCAGCATTCCGCACTTCCTTCACGATACCGAATTGTCTCATTAGTTTTGTCTCAGAAAATTTTATATTAACTAGTCAATAGCAATATCCAAGTATTCACCTGCCAAAAGAAAGTTTCAAGTAGTAATTACTCTTTGACGATAAATGTTATAAAAAAAGTCAACCATTTTAATGATAACCCTAACAAAGCATAAAAAAATAGACTTCAAAACATAGCCCTTAAGCTCATACTTATTAAAAATTGTTACCACATTGTCAAATCATGATAGATAGTTTTCTCTCTGGTAGAAGTGGTGATCTTCTAAAGGGCTACTGCCTTAAAAGAATTCAAATTAGGCTGCATGATTTCACAGCACATTTCACTGCAGGTAACCTTTTTTGGAAATGAAAACCATTGATAGTGATATTTCTGATAACAAATTTTTACAGAAATGCCAAAGATCAAAGAATATATTATTATTTGAAAGAGGAAAACGAAGATGGTACGTCATTAGAAAGGGGGGGATAACCAAATTTGAAAGGGATACGACGTCTCTAAGAAGTGCCTCCTCAACTATCGAACCAACGGTACAACAACAGCAAATGGCTCCAATACCTAAAAAATAAAGACGAGTAAAGAGAAGTAATAATAAAGATGAGTCATAAAGACGAGTACCAACTCGGCGAGCGATAAGTTAGGCTTAAGGGTTAAACCTAAAAATCCATATCACCTAAGGGTAAATTTTATTATAAGAGAGTAAAGAGACCCACAAATAAGGTACATAGCAACTCCCTAGATCGAATACAAGTCGGTCGGGAAAGCAAAATAAAATCTGTGCTGAATAGGCTAATCACCTTCACAACTTAAAGTTACTCGACTATTGAAACCAATGTCATGATAAACCAAACATGTCGAATCATGACCGAGGTTCTATGCTTCTTTGAGGAATACCAAGCAAGGAAGCAGACTTAATGCTACGCTCATTCATTCTTTAGCGTATCAAGTATGATCTAGAATACTTGTCCACACTATACTCCTACACTTTCCTTTTTTTTTTAAATCTTGATAAATTAAAAAAGAAAAATCTGTAAATTTTCTTTCACAAAGTAATATCGAAAGTAATCAAGAAAGAAAAGAAAACATTTTTATTTTTTTATTTACGTTTTAAATATATAATATAAATGACATTGTTTTTTTTTTCCATTCATAATGAAATTAGCAAAACAATTATAGTGAAAATGAAGTAAGGACCATAACGAAGTGTAAATTCGAAATAAAAATCTGAATATAAAACTTCTCAAACATTTTTTAACAAACTGTCAAATCGTTGCCGGCCCTGCACAGGCATTTAATGCACTCTCCTGAAATATGTGA
>JABUQX010055794.1:42500-50000 GCA_015478945.1 Trachelipus rathkii
ATATATATAACCAACAATATATATATATATATATAGTGCTCCCGTTTGAAGAGTTTATCTTTTTATCTTTTTTTCGCGTTTTTGTTATTTTTTTTTATTATTATTTAGAGTTTAGTAAAGTGTATGTGTGTTTTTTCAAATCTCATTTTGTTTTAATTGAAAGTTTTATTAAATTGTATCAAAGTGAAATTAATCATTTATTCGTTTCGGCGAGGTTTAAAGTTTGGAGTTTTAAAAGATAAGTTTTAGTTTTAAATTTTTTCATTTTTTTTCTTTTGTAGGTTTTAATAAATTTTAGGAAGTATAGTAAAGTTGTTTAGGCTTAAGTTTTAGTTGTTCAGTGTATAGTAGTATATTTTTTTATTTAATTAATTTTAGTACTTAAATTTTTTAAGTTAGGATTTAGATTTTTCATTTTTTTTCTTTTAGTTGTATGTTTTAATAAATTTTAGTAAGTGTAGCAAAGTTGTTTAGGTTTAAGTTTTGTTTTTTTCAGTACATAGTAGGATATTTTTTATTTAATAATTTTAGTGCTTAATTTTTTAAGTTAGGATTTAGTTTGTTCAATTTTTATCCCAATTTCTTCTTTTGTTTTAGTCTGTTTTTGTCTATTGTTCTTATTTGTGAGTGTGGAGTGTGTATGTGTGGGAAATATGGCAGATTAGCAAAGGCGAGGGCTTTCTATTAACTTTACCAACATCCGCGGCTTAAAATCTAACTTTGCCTCTGTGGAATATCACCTATCTAACTCTAACCCTAACCATTTTCTCTTGTCTGAGACTCAGATGGCTAAGAATTTATCCTCTAACTCGTTTAATGTATCAAACTATAACTTATTTCATAATTTCCGTCTGAAGGGTGGAGTGTGTGCCTATTTAAACATTAATACTCCTGTAACACGTCTCGTGAATCTCGAATCTCCTAACTTCGATGCTCTGGGGCTCAAAATCTTTCTTCCTTCTACTACAATAATCCTGTGCTTCTGCTACTGTTCTCCTAACAGAACAGATTTTCCTCTTTCTTTGAATATCTTACTACCTCTCACGAGACTGTTATATCTTCTCATCCAAATACTGAGGTCCTCTATTTAGGGGATTTCAATGTACACAACACTGAATGGTTGTGATCCTCTCATACTGATTTAGGTGGGGAGGAGGCCGAACCATTCAGCATTCTCAACGATCTGGAGCAACTAATTAAAGAACCAACACACATTCCGGATCGTCCCAACCAATTCTTGAACACACTTGACCTATGTTCCACCACTAGTCCTTCTCTCTATAAATACACTACCTTCGCTCCTATTGGTAAATCTGACCACAACCTTATGTCTCTTAACTTTAATACTTTCTCTCCAACAGCTCCATCCTTCCCTATGCGTTTTTTCTGGCACTTTGATCGGGGTGATTGGGGGGCCTTGAATCGCTTCTACGCTAACTATAATTGGAATGACTGCTTTGACTCTGATGACGCTTCTGCTTCTGCCACTAAGGTGGGAGCTGTAATCGTTGACGGGATTAGCAGGTTCATTCCTTCTTCGACTTAATCTTTCTCTCCTCATAATCCATGGTTCGATGGTACTTGTTCTCTGGCCATTCAGGCTAGAGACAGCGCTTATCGGGGGTGGAAAAATTCTCGTTCTCCTATCACTCTCGCTAATTTTCATTCAGCTAGAAATCGATGCAAGGATACTCTTCGACTAGCAAAGCGGGCTTTCATCAAGCGAAAGTGCGCTAACCTCCTTGGTTCTCCTACTGACAAATCTTTCTGGCCTCTTGCCAAAAACATCTCTAACAACTTCTGTAAATCTGCCTTTCCTCCTCTTATTCGATCTGATGGCTCTGTTGCTAACTCTCCAACTGAAAAGGCCAATCTCTTCGGCCTCCTATTTTCCTCTAACTCAACTCTGGACGATTCTGGCATTCCTCCTCCTCCACCTTCTCCTCTCAGGTGTCCTATGTCTTTGCCTGTGATTACATTTGATCAGGTGTATGAACCTGAGATCTATGAACGTTAAGGAAGGCGGGTGGCCCGGATGGCATCCTCCCCGAGTTTTGAGGGAGTGTGCTTCCGAGCTGGCCCCTCCCCTCGTTCAACTATATTCTCTATGTATCAATACTAACACTTTCCCTCAGTGTTGGAAGCACGCACATGTCCAACCTATTCCGAAAAAAGGAAGCCGCTCTGATCCTTCTAACTATCGCCCTGTATTCTATCTAAGATCTTTGAAACCCTTCTTAACTCTCACTTCTTAGACCATCTGGAATCTCATTCTCTTCTTTCCGATCATCAGTACGGCTTTCGGCGTTCGAAGTCTACTGGTGATATACTCCTATTTAACCGATCTATGGTTTCCGCCCTTAGGAACTACGGGGAGACTTGCTTGGTGGCGCTTGACATATCCAAAGCATTTGACCGGTTATGGCACGCGTTACTGCTCTCCAAGCTCCCCTCCTTTGGGTTTCCTCCTGCTCTTTGCTTACTTATGTCTAGCTTTCCTTTAAGTTGCTCAATATCGGCTGTGGTTGATGGAGCGACTTCTTCTTCTTTTTCTGTCAATAGTGGTGTTCTTCAGGGTTCTGTCTTATCTCCTACTTTATTCTTACTTTTCAGTAATGATCTTCTCACCTGCACATCTAACTCTATCCACTCTTATGCGATGATTCGACCCTTCATTCTTAAACTCATTTCGATTCTGCTCCCTCTTTACTTCTAGAATTGTCTCTCGTCTTAATCTTTCCGATTCTATTCTCGCTGATCTGGATAGAATTTCCGATTGGGGTCGTCTCAACCTTGTGAAATTCAATTCTTTAAAAACTCAACTTCTACAAATTTCCCTCTGTAAAACACCTTCTAACTTTCCTATCTCTTTCGACAGTTCTCTCGTCTCTCCTGTTGACAATATAAACATCTTTATCCTTAACATAAAAAAATGTCTTGGAAACCTCACATCACAACGGTTGCTAGGGCGATCTCAAAGAAACTGGGAGTTCTGTTTAGACTGCGAGATTTTTCCTCTTCTCAGTTACTCCAGCTATACAAGGGTCTCATCAACCCTTGTATGGAGTACTGTTCTTATATCTGGGGGGGCTCTGGTTTCACCCGGCTTTTGGACATATTCGAGTCAAAAGCCAAAAGGCTTATAAACTGTTCTGTACTTTCCTCTATCTTTGCTGCGCAATGTTGGTACTTTATCTCTTTTCTATAGGTACCGCAGCGGCAGGTGTTCGAGAGAACTTACCACTCACGTACCAGCACCTTTACGACGCCCTCGTAGCACAAGGGGTGCTGTGTCTGCGCACGAGTTTTCTGTAGATATTGGTAACACCAGGCTAGGTCGCTGCTGTGCTTCCTTCTTTCCTGCCACATCTGTTCTATGGAATTCTTTTCCATCTTCTGTGTTTCCTGCTGAATTTAATCTCCCTCACTTTAAAGTCTGCGTCTGTGCTCATCTGCGTAATTTACGATAGCGGATGAAATTTTAGCATGCAACACCCCCTCCCTGAATAGGGCTCTGCCCTTGAGTGGTGATGACAACTGTAGAAAAAAAATATATAAATGTAATAATTCTCAAACCCCAAAAGGTAGCAAAAATTTATTATTTTAGCAGGACGTTTCGTTAGAGCTACTGTTCACTTCACTCAGCTTAACATGAGTGATATTTAATTTCTCTAAAATATTACATAAATAATTGTATTTCTAATTAAATTATAATAAATTTACCGTATACTTTTTCAAAAATAAAAATATTAAAAAGTGAAATAAAAATCGAATTTATACAAAATAAAACTTTGATCAAAGATTAATACACTATGCTTTGAACATCTAATTTATATTTTTTAATGTTATTATTATTATTATACGAACAATATCTCTCAAAGCATTAACTTTTATTTTAAAACTTCAAATGCAAAAACTTCGATAAAGAGGAAAAATGCCTACGCTGCATTATTAACACTTACATTATATCTACAAACAACTCAAAAATCACAGTTAAACTATACCACAAAACCAGAAAACCTTCTTCCTGCTTCTCCACTAAGAATAACCTTTCAGTTAATCACCATATCGTGTACCAATTCGCATGTCCCGAGTCTGACTGTACGTCGACGTATATTGGCTACACGACTAATAGATTAACAGATAGGGCATACTAGCACCGCTTTAAACCCAGTAAAATATATGAACATTTATTTACTGATCATAATAAGACAACTGTTCCAAATATATATTTCAAAGTCATTTAAAATTTTACTCCTCATGCGAAGCGCAAAAACTAAAAATAGCAGAAGCTTATTACATAAAACATCACAAACCAGACATTAACATAAAGTTTAACGTAATGTCCTTTAGATTAAATATAATATTAAATCCTACCTAAAATTTAATAGTTTATACTTTATACTCTTAAATCTTTTGTAAAATAATTCATTCATTTGTTATAATCGAAACTCTGAAGATATCCGAGGATAACCGACGAAACTGATCAGGAACTAATAAATATAAATATGCCTCATACTTTTTTTGGTAAATTATTTACTAGAATAGTTTTAAAAAAATTAAATGGAAATTATAAGACAACATTTCGTGAATTGGAAGCTAAAAGTAAAACTTATATTAAATCAAAAGCTGATATAGAATTTCTATATTATTATTATTATTATTATTATTATTATTATTATTATTATTATTATTATTATTATTATTATTATTATTATTATTATTATTATTATTATTATTATTATTATTATTATTATTATTATTATTATTATTATTATTTTATTATTAAAATAAAATAAATAAAAATATTATTTTTATACCAAAATTACTAGTATTTTCTTATTATTATTATTATTATTATTATTATTATTATTATTATTATTATTATTATTATTATTATTATTATTATTATTATTATTATTATTATTATTATTATTATTATTATTATTATTATTAGTTCTGACTATTATTATAGTTATTATTATTGTCCTGACTCTCGCAGAGTGCGGACGTGTTTCAGCTGTATCTCTCTCATGTGCTAAGTGAAAACTTTCGCCCCCCTAATAACATTAGTATTATTGTATTCAATTAAAAAATCACAAGCGCTGTTGCAAGATATTAGTACGAACCAGTAATCAACGGAATTATTAATAAAACTGCAAATATGGCACAAACCAGAAATAATGGAGGTAAAACTAAAACTAAAACTGATAATAGAAGGAGGGATGATAGCATCGACGACGAATCTTTTACGCCTAGTCAGGAAGACGCCCTCCTAGCTACTCCCCCTCCCCCACCCTCTCCTCTTTCTCAACTTAACCTGGAAAACTCCGACTCACAGCTGACCCTAAGCGCTCTACAAAATGAATTTGCTCAATTCAAAACTGCATTTGCTGAATACCAGATGCAGAAGGAAGATGAAATTACAAGCCTAAAAAACAGAATTCGAATACTGGAGAATGATAGGAATGCGACCACCACGTCTGACACTGAACTAGCAGAAATAAAAGAAACAGTTCAGATCATTACGGATTCACAAGAAACATTACAGCAGGAGCAAGTAAAAAATGTTTGCGTGATCACAGGTAAGGGTTTACCCAATGGGCATCAGCATGAAGATTGCAAAAGGACCCTTACAGAAGTTATTGAAAGAAAACTGAAAATTAAAATAAATCCAAACTCAGTAACAGAAGTATATCGTCTTGGGAAACTAAGAACTGGTGATAGGATAAGTGATACGAGACCGATCAGATTTAAAATGAATGAAGAGGGCCTCAAATCAAAACTAATTACTGCCTGTATTGAAAACAAACCAAATGTCTACTTAAACGAGTTCTTAATTAAAAAAAATAAAGAACTTTTAAAAAGAGCTTTAACCATACGTAAGGACCATAGAAATTTAATACACTCATGTTTCTTCAAAAATGGCACACTTAATATTAAACAATCGGCTTCCAGTTCTGCAATTAAAATTAAGTCCAATGAAGAGTTGAATGAATATCTCAATAATGCAAACTCCCAAGTGCATGAATAAAAAAAAGGTTTTCAAATGTTATAAAAAGAAATGGTAACAGATTTATTATGTTCGGTCTATTATTCTTATTAGTATTATTATAGTTAAAATGGGTAAATATTTGCTTTATTAATATTATTATTATTCATTATTATTATTATTATTATTATTATTATTATTATTATTATTATTATTATTATTATTATTATTATTATTATTATTATTATTATTATTATTATTATTATTATTATTTATTATTATTATTATTATTATTATTATTATTATTATCATTATTATTATTATTATTATTATTATTATTATTATTATTATTATTGTGTGTGTGTGTGTGTGTGTGTGTGTGTGTGTGTGTGTGTGTGTGTGTGTGTGTGTGTGTGTGTGATTATTTTTATTATTATTATTATTATTATTATTATTATTATTATTATTATTATTATTATTATTATTATTATTATTATTATTATTATTATTATTATTATTGTTGTACGTTTAGTATGATTATTATATTATTATTATTATTATTATTATTATTATTATTATTATTATTATTATTATTATTATTATTATTATTATTATTATTATTATTATTATTATTATTATTATTATTATTATTATTCCCACATAGCACAAAATATGCTCATCACGTTCCATACTAGTTCCAAATGTTCTATACACATCCCGGGATATTTTGTATATTCTTAGAGTATGCTTAGAAAATTACCAAAAGCATATTCCATAAGGGTTGGTTGTTGAATGTGCTCAGAATGTGATAACCAAATTACCAAATAATGTTCTTGTATTGAGATATTGTGGACATCCTATGAATATTCTTAGTAAATTCTTCAAAACAGTTGTGGATATCCGATTCTATATCTGAGTGGATCTTAAATTCTGGCTTCGACTCTACCGTAATGGGTATTATTTCATCGGAGTAATATTTTAAAGAATTTTTAATAATTTTTTCTATATATTATTTATATATATTCATATATAATTTTTAATACTTTTTATTAATAATTTTTTCCTATATATTATTTATTTATGTACCATATTTTATACCGTTTTATTGTAATTTAACAATATATTATATATATATTAATATATATATATATTAATTTATATATATATATATATATATATATATATAAATATTATATAATATATAATATATATATACAGTATATATATATTATATATATATATTATATAGTATATTATATATATATTATAATATAATATATATATATATATATTATTATATATATATTATATATATTATAATACATATATATATATATATATATATATAGTATTATATATATTATATAATATCTATTATATATATATATATATATATTATATATATATATATATATAGTATATATATATATATAGTATATATATAATAAATAAATTTAATATATAATTTAATAAAAAATTTTAAATATATAAATATATTAAATATAATA
>JABUQX010055795.1:0-7500 GCA_015478945.1 Trachelipus rathkii
AGAGAGATTCTATACTTTGGCAGTCCGTTAATATACCTTCTACTCTAACCCTAGACCTTTTGATCTTATCTGAGACCGGCAGATAGACTAAGAATTCAGCCCTTCTAACTCGTTTAATATATTCAACTATAACTTTATTTCATAATTTTTGTCTGAAGGGTGGAGTATGTGCCTATATAAACATAAACACTCCATGGTAAACGTCTCGTAATTTTCGATTCTCGCTAACTGATGTCTGTGCACTTATCAAGATCTTTCTTCCTTCTAAAATACAATAATCTTTGTGCTCCTGCCTACCTGTTCTCCCTAACAGAATATGATTTTCACGCTTTTTTTGAATACTTACTACTTCTCACGAGACTGGGTTTGCATCTTTCATCCAAATACCTGAGTTACTTGTACTCTATGTTAGGCGGATTTGCATGTACACAACACTTGAATGGTTTGGTTGGTCTCCTATAACCTGATTTGTATGGTGGGGAGGGAGGCCAAAATCATTCAGCATTCTTATAACGATCCTGGAGCCAATTAATTAAAAACCCACACATACATTCCTGATGTCTAAACCAATTCTTGAACCAACTTGACCTTGTTTCACCACTAGTCCTTCTCCTCTGTTAAATCAGAATGCCAATTTCGTTTCCTATCGTTTAATATTGTCTGACGCACAACCTTTATATTCTATCTGCTCAACTGTTTAATAAAGTTTTCTCTCTAACAGCTCCCATCCTGCCTATGCTTTTTTTCTGGCCACTTTTGATCGGGCCCGGATTGGAGCATTGCCGTTGCTTCTAGCGCTAGCTATAATCTGGAAATGACTGCTTTGACTCTGGTGAGGCTTTTCGGCTTCTGCCGATATGGTGGGGCTTGTAATCGTTGATGGGATGGCAGGTTCATTCTATCTTCAACTAAATTCTTTCTCTCCCATAATCCACATGGTTCGATCGTGCTTGCTCTGCTGGCCATTAGGCGCTAGAGACAGTGCGTATATGGAGTGGAAAAATTCTCATTTCCTTTCTATCACTGGCTTTTGCTAAGTTTTTCATTCAGCTACGAAAATCGTTTGATAAAACCGAAAGTGCGCTAACCTCCCTGGGGTTTTTCCAACTGATAAATCTTTCTGGTCTCTTGCAAAACATCCTCTAACAACTTCTGTAAAATCTGCCTTTTCTCCTCCTCTTATTCGATCTGTTGGTTCTTTTGCTAATTCTCCCACTGAAAAAGGCCATCTCTTCGGCCTCCTATTTTCCTCTAACTCACCTTAAGACGATTCCTGGCAAATTCATCTTTCCCTCCTCCATCTTTCTCTCAGGTGTCCTATTCCGTTTGCCTTGTCATTACATTTTGATCTGGGTGCATGGGCCTTGCCTGAATCTAGTGACGTTGGAAAGCGGGTGGGCCGGATGGCATTCCTCTTCCCCGAGTGTTTGAGGGAGTGTGCTTTCATGCTGACCCCGCCCCTCGTTCAACTAGCTATATTCTCTATGTCTCAATTGCTTAAATAGGCTGTTTTGTCTCCAGTGTTGGAGAGCACGCACATGTTACAACCTATTCCGAAAAAGGGAAGCCGCTTCGTGATCCTTTCTATACTATCGGGCCCTATAGCTTCTCACTTGTGTAATTCTATCTAAGAGCTTTTTTAGAAGCCCTTTTAAACTCTCATTTCTTAGATCATCTGGAATCGCCATTCACTTCTTTCCGATCGCAAGAAGCTTTCGGCGCTCGAGGTCTACTGGTGCATATACCTTTCGCTATCTAACGGTGGTTTATGGTTTTCCCGCCTTAGGAACTACGGGGAGACTTGCGTGATTGGCGCTTGACATATCCAAGGCCTTTGACCGGGTATGGCATGCGTCCCACTGCCTCCAAGCTCCCCTTTTTTGGGTTTCCTCCTTCTCCTTTTTGCTTACTTATGTCATGCTTTCTTTCAAATCGCTCAATACTCGGCTGTTGTTGATGGGGCGACTTCTTCTTCTTTGTTTCTATCAATAACTTTATTATACTCCTTTCAATTAATGATCTTTTTCAGCGCTGCACATCTAACTCTAATCCACCTCATAATACCGATGTATCGAACCTTCAATTCTTCAACTTATTTCAATTTTGCTCCCTCTTTTACTTCTAGAATTGCAACTCGTCTTAATCTTTCCGATCTATTCTCTCGGTGATCTGGATAGAATTTCCCGGGTTGGGCGTCGTCTCAGACTTGTGAAATTCAATTTTTAAAAACCCAACTTCTACAAATCTCTCTCTAAGACACCCTTCTAACTTAATTATCTTTTTCGATGGGTTCTCTCTTCTCGTCCTAGTTGACGAATATAAACATCCTTGGCTTTAAGCAAATAACAAAAAAATGTCTTGTGCAAAACCTCAACATCAACAACAGGTTGTGCTAGGCGGCCTGCAAGAAACTAAGAGTTCTCAGTTGCTCCAGCTATGACAAGGGGTCTTCATCCGCCCTTGTATGGAGTCCTGCTCTCATATCTGGGGGGGGAGGGGCTCTGGTTCCACCGGCTTTTGGATAGGGTCGAGTTCAAAGGTCAAAAGGCTTATAATACTGTTTCTGGACTTCCCAGTTTCACTGTGAACCCTCCAAATTTTATGCGGCGCAATGTTGGCGTGCTTATCTCTTTTTCTATTAGGTACCGGCAACGGGCAGGGTGCTGCGAGGGAACTTATCACTCGCGTACCACAACCTTTACGACACCGCTCGTAGCACAAGGGATGGCCCTGGTGTTAAAGCGCATGCAGTTTTGTGTGTTGATAATTGGTAACTCAGCGGCTAGTTCGCTTGGTGGTGGCTTTCCCTTCTTTTTCTACCACCATGCTGGTTCTGTGGATATTTTCTTGCATCTTCCTACCTGTGCTTCCCTGCTGAATTTAATCTCTCTCATTTTAAAGCCTGCGGCTTGTGCTCATTCTGCGTAATTTACCGTAGTTGATGAATATGAGGTGAACAACACAAAACTCTTGATAGGGCTCTGCCTGTGAGCGGTGGTGACAGCTGTAAATATAATAATAAATATATATATATATATATATATATATAGCTAATATTTTACTATATATATATATATATAATATATATATATTATATTATTATATATATTATAATATATATATATAATATATATATACTGTATATATTATATATATATAAATATATATATATATATATATATATATATATATATAGTATATATATATATATATATATATATAGGTAATATATATATATAAATATATAATTATTATTATATATATATATATATAATATATATATTTATATATATATATTTAATAGTATATAGTATATATTTATATATATATATATTTATATATATAATAGTATTATATATATATATATATTATATATATATATAATATTATTATATATATATATATTATTAATATTATATATATATACTATATATTATATATATATATCTCTTCCCTATTGAAGTATTTCACTTTCCTGCATCTCATGTAAGCATTTAAAAATTTTGATTGTGGTAAATTGCTTTCCTTTTTGACTTTGCAAAGGCTCAAGAAATATGAATAATTTTCCTTTTGAAAACGAGTGACGCCACAAAGGATGACAACAAAATTTTTTCATGGTGAAATGATGCCATAATTTGTAACTAAAATCCTTTACTCAATGTTCACACACATAATAGCACATAACTAATATATATATATATATATATATATATATATATATATATATATGATATATATATATATAATATATATATAATTATATAATATATATATATACTATATAATGTATATATATGTTCTATAATTTGTATATATTTGATATATTTATAATACTTATATATATACAGTAATGTATATATATTATATATATATATATTATATATAATAAATAATATATTATATATATATAGTATATATAAAATATAATAGTATTTATATAATATATTAAATATATATATATATATAGTATAGTAAATATATATATATATATTATATATATTATAATATAATATATAATCACATAGTTTAATTTTAATTAATAAATGAATAACAGATAAGGATACAATAAGTAAATAAATAAAAATAGACATTAATAATAATATAATAATGAGGATAATAATAGATCATAATAAAGGATAATGCTAATGCTAGGCTAATGCTAATGCTATGCTAGATCGCTAATGCTAATGCTAATGGGCTAATGAATTACTGATAATTGTAATGTGAATGATAATGATAAGATAATGATAATGATAATGATAATGGGATATGAGAATGCAATAAATGAATAATAATAATAATAATAATCAATAATATAATAAATAATGAATAATAATGAAATAATAATAATAATAATAGATGAATAATAATAATAATAATAATAATAAGTGAATTATGTGAATTAAATTAAGAATAAATTTATAATACATAGAAAATAATGAGAATAATAAAATAATAATTAAGAATTAAAAGAATGAATATAATAATAATAAATGTAATAAGAATGAATAGATAATAAATAAGTAATAATAATAATCAATAGATAATAAAATAATTAACTGAAAAATAATATACCATAACTAATTTCAAAAGTCTTCTTTTAATTTGAAATTTAAAACACAACCGTCCTTTTCAGCTTATTGTTATTCTCACCTTAAGCAATTATGAAAGTCAACCCAAAATAAACATTTTTATATTCTTGTTTCAGAGGGTTTTATGGTCGAGAAAAGAAAATTTTTTAAGTGTGATTTTCAACATAAAGGTTTACTTCCTGACCTTTTATGACTGTTTATATTATTTTATTTTATTCCTTGGAGTAAATAAAATACAGCTTCAATTAAACTTTTTATTTTGTGTCATATATATATATATTATACTATATGAATATAAATATATATAGTATATATATATTTTCATATATCATATAATAATATATAATATATATATTATATATATATATATATGATTATGATTATATGGTATATATATATATATATGAATAAGTATAAATTCTATATATTACAGGATGGATATATATAATATATAGTATTATGATATATATATATATAATATATATTTATATATATATATTATATATATATATATATATATTAGTATATTATATATTGATAAAATGACATATATTGATGATATATATATAGATTATATAATAATATATTATATATATAAATATATATATATATATTAGTATAGTATTATATACCGTATAGTAATATATATATATATATTATTATATATATATATATAATAGTATAATATATAGATAATATGATATATATATATATAGGTATATTATATATATATATATATATATATATATGATAATATTATAGGTATATATATATATAAATATAGTTATTAATATATATAATATATATATATATAATATATATATATATATATTTATAATATAGTAATATATATATATATATTAATGGATAAGTATAGTATATATATATATATCAGGTAGGGTATAGGGATATAGTAGTAGTGTATATAGTATCATGTAGTATAGGAATATAATATAATATAGTTTATAAGTATTGATACCCCTCGTATATATATATATGGTAACTATTGTGTGTGTGTGTTTATGTTTTTGTGTTGTGGTAGGGGAGAATGTGTGTTGTACATAAGTGTTGGACGAATAAATCCCATTGTAATTAATATGTCGCAGGTCTAGAGGATGACTACGTACTAAGGTGAGTAAAGAATGAGAAACAATTGGTGGGTGTTTTTACTATTTGGAACTGTTAAAGGATAAAATTCCTATTAATCCAAATAAAAAAAAGGAAAAAATATCAAAATATTTTATATACATATAATATATATATTATAGGGTATATATATATATAGGTATATGTATATATATATATAATATATATATATTATGCTAGTAATTATATATATATATATATATATATATATATATTATATATAATATATATATATATATTTTTAAGTAGGTACATATATATAGTATATGTATATATATATAGTATATATATATATATATATATACTATATATATATATATATATATATATATATATTATATATATATGAATTTTAAAGATATTATTCTTATAACCGACAAACAAGAAAAGCTCAAAAGTATTCCTTATATATATAGGTAACATAAGAGTAAATTTCTACCATATTGATTTTGTTTGTTTTGAAACTACTAATTTTTAAAGTTTCCATAATATCTACTTTTGAAAGAAAATTAACTGCTGTGGTCTTTAAAACAATTTGATTTCCACGTTTTGTTTCGCTTTCTTTTTTTATCAAATAATTTTAATATTCTTTTTTAAATTTACATAAAAATATTCTTAAATATAAATGAAAAAAATAAAAGTAATTATATGATTTTTCATGAATGAGGCTACTAGTCAAACATAAATATGACAATGTGGATAA
This sequence comes from Trachelipus rathkii, assembly GCA_015478945.1. Taxonomy (NCBI): domain Eukaryota; kingdom Metazoa; phylum Arthropoda; class Malacostraca; order Isopoda; family Trachelipodidae; genus Trachelipus; species Trachelipus rathkii. Next base: position 6,442 of record JABUQX010055795.1, read on the forward strand.
AAAAATTAGTTTTACATATTTCATCAAAGTAACAATTATCAATTTAATGAGGAATTATCTAAGTAACAATCACTAATTTAATAAAATATTAGTTCTATAAATATCCTCATTTCATAATTTCCCTGTAAAGGAAATAATATTTAAAAAAACAAAAAAAAAATATTTCAAAACCAAATATAAATAATAAAGTATTTTTGAAAATTTTGCCAGGAAATTCCATAAATACCAATAAATACCACATAACCCCATTTAAATATTTAAAATAATCTCTCTGCTACCAACCGGATGATAAGGATCTACTTTTGCTTTCTGATATTTCAATATGAATAAAATATGAACAATATGAACAATATTTTAAGTAATCTCGAACCAAAACTTTGAACACCAATATATATATATATATATATATATATATATATATATATATATATATATATATATATATATATATATATATATATATATATATATATATATATATATATATATATATATATATTTATATATATATATATATATATATATATATGCATAACAACTTTTAAAGAGCTTTTTCTACCACTTAAACTCATATGATCATAAAGATCAAAAACTTCTTTTAAAACCATTAAAACAAGAAAGGGAAATAAAAGGAGTTTAAAATTTAAGAACGAGTTAACGTGTTGAGACCTATTTCCATGGACTCCTCGTCAGAACTAAAAATAAAAATTCATTCAAAATAAGGTTAAATGTAAGTAAACGAGAGCTTGAGGAGAAAAATGGCATGGCTTCTCTTTTAAACTTTTCTTAGTCATCGTTTTAAAACCAAATATTCACTTTTTTGTGATACAAATCTTTTTGTAACGGGATCAAAGATAAAAATTCCTGTCTGAAGGATTTCATAGCTTTGATCCAGTTACAAAAAGATTTATATCACAAAAAAGTAAATATTTGTCTTTAAAACGATAAAATTAAGTAGAGGTTTGTTTTTTCGCTCACCCGCACCTTCCTCTCTCTCTCTCACATCTCTCTCTCCTCTCTTTTATATATATATATATATATATATATATCTCTCTTTCA
>JABUQX010055795.1:10000-12500 GCA_015478945.1 Trachelipus rathkii
TAACTAATAACAATAATCTTATTCTAATTAATATTCACATTAGTATCATTAAAACTTATATAATATCATTAATGTAAATTTTAATTAAAACTGTAAAGAGAGAAGAAAGCAATTTAAGTTTTAAAATTTGAGTTAGTAAGATGCAATTCTTATTAACCACAAACAAGAAAAATTCGAAAATATTCCTTATATATAGGTAATATAAGAGCTAATTTCGATCATATTTATTTTGCTTGATCTTTTTTTTTTTTTTATTTTAATTTAAATTAGTTCCTGTAGTTTGTAAGGCAATTTGATTTTGCCCGTTTTATTTTTTGTTAAATTTATTCTAATCATATAAATTTAATATTCTTTTTTTAAATTTATATAAAAATATTCTTAAATTTGGATAAAAAAAATACGACTATTTATATGATTTTTCAAGAATGATGCTACATGTCATATTTAAAGAAAACAGTGTGGATAAAAGAAAATTAATTGGTATATGTTATATTAATGTAGCAATTAAAAAAAACTAATACAATAGTTTCGAATTTAAATATAAATGTTAAAGTATTTTTTAGAAAATTTTCCCAGCAAGTTCCATAAATACCATTAAATACCACATAACCTCATTTAAAGACTTAAAATGATCACGATGCAAAATGTCATCTTTATTCCGATTTTTCTGTATGAATAAAAAGGTAACTAAAATTCATAAGTAATCTCGTAACAGGGCTTTGAACAATAAAATAATCGAACCATTCTTTAAAACAATCTCATACTAAAAAGTAATATATATACAGATTGGCAATAATAATAATAATAATAATAATAATAATAATAATAATAATAATAATAATAATAATAAAATAAAATAAAAATAATAATAATAATAATAATAATAATAATAATAATAATAATAATAATAAAATAATAATAATAATAATAATAATAATAATAATAATAATAATAATAATAATAATAATAATAATAATAATAATAAATAATAATAATAATAATAATAATAATGAAATATTAATAAAATAATAAGAACATGAGTTTTTGTGGAGATTTTTGAAAAAAAAAGAGCCCGAAAACCGTGATGGGTTTCACATCGATTTTGTCATCATCGCCAAAAGTGCCCAAAAATGGCCCTCAAGACCGGTTTCCTCGGGCGAGCGAAGCGAGCCCAATGCGCGTGCGTAGCACGTGCTCAAAGACAAGTCTTGCTCCGTAAGGAGCAAGTGGATAAATTTCCGTCCATTCCATTCCTCTCACTCCTCCTCCTCTTTGTGTGTGAATGTTGTTCTCTCTCTCTCTCTCTCTCTCTTCACACTTTCTCTCTCTCTCCTCTCCTCATCTCTCTTAAAAATATATATATATATATATATATATATATATATATATATATATATATATATATATATATATATATATATCATCACCTTCTCCCACATATGTGGGTAGTTTCAGTTGCAAATCGGGTTATCTGTTTCATGTTGTTCTAGGTTGTTCATATAAATGCAACCGTTAATGGAACTTTGCATGAACTACTCTTCTCCAAGTGAACCTATCATGAGAGTTAATAGCTCTTTTACTCCATCAACCCATCTCCATTTGGGCTTGTCACTTTCCCTATTGTCTATCACTTCGGACATAAAACCTTCTTAGACAATCTATTTTCATTCATTCTAAGAACATGTCCATACCATCTTAGTACCACTTAGTTTTCTTTCCATTAGACATTTCTTTTATCCTTTATATACTTATATCCTTATCCAAATATCCTTTATCCTTACATTTCTAATTTATCTCTTCTCTTTACCCAACAAATATCTCGCAAACCTTTCATTTTCAAAACCACAACTTTTTTTTTTTTTTTTCATTTCATAGTTTAATTAATGAACACGTCTCACATTCAGACAGAACGATTGGAAAAAAACATACACTCAAACAGTTCCATTTTTACCTTCCATGTTAAATTTCCCTTTTTCTTTAATTCTCTAAGGCTATTTAATACTCTTTCAGGTTAAACAATTTTATGGTCAATCTCTTCTTTCATGCTTCTGAAAGTTCCAATATCCATTCCTAAGAACCTAAAGACTGCAGTCTCTGTTTGGCTTTCCCCATTCATTTACCTATATCATTTCCAACCCTGATTGAGAATCGTCTCCTTTGGGGTTATAATAATTTTCATCATGTTACCTTTAGCTTCATTAATTTTTATTCCTTTTCCTTGGCATAATCGTTCAAGCTTAAGCACCAAATCACACAGTTCTTTTTATGTATTAGCAACCAACACAGAATCGTCAGCAAAATATAAAACGCTTATCTCTCAATTACCATCGTGCAGATTTAAATCATCTCTTTTCCAAACTCTATTCATATCCTTAACTACACTATCTGTAAAGATATTAAACAACCATGGAGACATACCACAAATTTTTCTCAGACCCACTCCTACTTTAAACCAATGCTCTTCCTTCCTATTAATCCTAACATATGTTCTACTGTTAAA
>JABUQX010055796.1:0-2500 GCA_015478945.1 Trachelipus rathkii
TATTCCGCTCTAAGCGGGAAAAAAGTGTAGTGAATATAAATTAATAAATAATAAATAAATATAGTATAAATATAAAATATATATAATACATATATATAATATATATATATATGTATAAAATTATTTGGTATATATCCACTATTAATAGATACAGTAATATATCTGCTATATCCTATAAGGTATAGTATATCAACCATTATACAAATAGGTACTCTCACTTTAAGTAGGATAATATGTCATTTAGTACATATATAGTGGTAACATAATATTAGTGATTACTTGCTTCACAATATATCTATAGAAAACAATATATATTATTATTATCTAGATTTTCATAAGCTCATAATAATATACAATATAAACATCTAATAGTATATGATATGCTAACAATATATATATATATAATAGATATAGGATATATAGTATAATATATATATATATATATATATATATATATATAATATTAATATATATAGTATATATATAGTATATATATATATATATATATATATATATATATATATATATATATATTACGGATGTACCGGAACTTCCGGCCGGAACCTCGATTTTTAAGAAGTTCCGGTTCCGGCCGGAACTACTTGGTTCCGGCCGGAACTAACCGGAACTTTCTTACTTTTTTCCAATGTCTTTCTTAAAAAAATTCAGTAATTGATTTGTCATTTACTCATGTTATAATTTTGCATAAAAAATAATATAGAAAATTGATATATGTGAACAAATATCATGATAAAATAACGTCGACTCCTATATAACCGATATCTTTAATATAAAACAATAATTTTTGACAGCTCTAAACGATAGCTCTTCAATAAAATCTGGAAAAATGTTTGTTTTTTTTTTGTTTTGTTTTTTTTGCACAAATCACTAATTATAAAATAAAAATGGCTTTTTATTTTTTTTTTTTTATAAATTAGTAAATAATGGTGTTCTATATATTACCTAAATTACATATGATTTGTTTAGTACTATATAATGCTTGGTCGATATATTATTTAGTTTAATTAAGTTATTTTAAATTAATATATATACTGTATACTCATCTGAGTAATCTGGCTAAAATATTTTATCTGTGTATTTACCAATCAATTAAAAATGACTTGGAACTACATTGAATGAATTAACTTATTATTTACGGTAGATGAAACAACTTATAATAAGTTAGATGATATAGCTATGATTAATTATTAATTTATAAAAAAAAATTTGCCTAAAAAAAAAAAAATAAAAAAAATAAAAAGTCAATGATTTTTTTATAAAAAAAATCACGTAAAAAAAATAAGTTGATTTAAATCATTTGATTTCTTTTGTGCCAACCCTGCTCTAGAATCTAGACCTGGGGATAAATAAAATTTGTACAGGGTATTATTATTATTATTATTATTATTATTATTATTATTATTATTATTATTATTATTATTATTATTATTATTATTATTATTATTATTATTATTATTATTATTATTATTATTATTATAATTATTAATTATTATTATTATTATATTAATTATTATTTATTATTATTATTATTATTATTATTATTATTATTATTATTTATTATTATTATTATTATTATTAAAGAGGGTTATTATTATTATTATTGTTTATTTCTATTAATTCTTAATTATTATACTGGTACAACGAAAATATCGTGTTCAAACTTACAAAGGAAGTTTCCTTTTGTAGAAGAATATATATATATTTATATGTATATATATATATATTATATATATATATATATAATATATTGATATATATATATATATATATATAATATATTATATATATATATATATATTCCTATATATATAGTATATATAATATATATATATATATATATATATATATATATATATATAATATATAATATACTGTATATATATATGTAGTATTCGGATGTATTGATCCATTTATAATCTCGGATTTGGCTGGTATCACATCCCGTTTTCGTGCAAATTCTAATGGATCCCAATTTTTGCATATTCCTAGGAATGACAAAATTCATGTGCGCACTACGTAGGCTGTATAGACGTTACAATCCTGCATATATCTACAGTAGCAGCAAGTTTACTGCGGTCGATATTCGGGAAGCATGTGGATAACTTTAGTACGTCTACATGTATGGATGCCATGACCAGGATGATGTCTATCATGCTTCTGAAATACAGTCGGATGGTCCGTCATTGTTTACCCAGGGTGAACTGAACGATCTTGTACGAGAGTTGTATTTGCCGAAGTTGTCCTCTGAGCTGTTGGCTTCGAGGTTGCATGAAAATGACTACTGGACCATGACACAAGAGTAACATTTTATCGTAACAGAAAACAGAGCTGCGGAGGTTCTTCCAGTCAGATGGTAACCTTGTGTATTGCAGTGAAGTTGCAGGTCTACTACTCGCTATGGGACTCCCAGCATACGATGCACGTGAGTGGCGACTGTTTATTGACACTTCCAAGAGCAGTTTAAACTGTGTGTTGTTAC
>JABUQX010055796.1:7500-10000 GCA_015478945.1 Trachelipus rathkii
ACTGGTAATATACTTTCCCTATCTAACTGATTTTATGGTCTTCTGCCCTTATTGACTATGAGGAATCTTGCGTGGTGGCACTTGTCATATTCAAAGCTTTTGATTTGTAGGTAGCGCGTTACTCGCTTCTAAGCTCCTTCCCTTTGGGATTCTCCTTTCTCTTTGGCTTACTATTTGTCAAGTTTTTCTCTCTGATCGCTCCATATTCAGCACTCGTGATGAAAGTCCTCACCTCTTCTCCGTAATTGTGGTGGTTTCCTCAAGGTTTTGTTCTCGTCTCCCAAATTTATCCTTACATTTCATCAACGATCTCATCGCTGTTCTTTTATCTTTGCGCCTCTTAATTGGTTCCACCACTCATTTCAAATCTGCTTCCCCTTTTTGCAATTTTAGAGTTGCTCTCGTCTTCAGCTTTCCGATTATATTCTTGGGCCGATTCTAGATGGGATTCCGGATGGATCAACCGAATCTTGTAAAATTCAACTATGAAAAACTCAATATCTCTACATCTCCCTCGTCAAAAAACACCTCCAACTTTCCTATTTCCTTCGACGGCTCTAACGTTTCACTTACGAATAGCATAAACAATCTTGGTCTGAACATAAACAAGAAATTGTCTTGGAAACCTCATATCATAATGGTTGCTAAGGTGGCCTCAAAGAGCTGAGAGTTTCCTTTTTAGGGTTGCGGGAATTTTTTTCCTCCGAACAGCTACTCCAGTTATATAAGGGCCTTATTCGCCATTGTTTGGAGTACTGTTCTCACATCTGGGGGAGATCCGGCTCCACCCTTCTATTGGATATGGTTAGTCTAAGCTAAGATACTTAATAAAACTGTTTCTTCTTTCAAACTCCCCTTGACCGTCTATCTCTGCGAACGGTGTTTGTGATGGACCGGAGCTAAGGACGGAAGGGTCGGGTCACTTTGCGTCTATACTTTCTAACCAGGTACTCAACGGTAGATTCTAGGGGAATGTGATATCTCGCACAGGACAAAGGGGTGCCTTGCTCTCGCATGAATTTTGAGTGAGTATTGAAAACCCCAGACTTGTTCGTTGTGGTGCCTCCTTCTTTACAGCCACTTCTGTTCTGTGGAACTCCTTGACTTCTTCTGTTTTTCCAAATATATTTTCAATCTTCCTCTCTTTAAAGCCCACATCTGAGCTCACCTGAGAGATTTGTGTTAGGCTTGGGTTTTGGGGTGGAATTTTTAAATATTTTAATTTTTTACACCTCCTTGAAAAAGTCCAGCCGTGAGTGAGTAGTGGTGTGTTCCTGTAATATATAATATATATATATAGGTATAAGTTATATATTATATATATATATATATATAATAATAGTATTAAAAAATATAGTATGTTATATATACATATAAATATATATATATATATATATATATTATATTGTATATACTTTTCATCTAAGATATACCGCTTGGAAAACGCAGCTTACATTAACTATCGGTATTTAATCTGATCAGGAATATTGTGGAACTCTAAATAGGACAAAATTTAAAGCATATCATTCATTTTTTATTTTATTATCAAAGTTACAATTTGCGTAATCTTCCGAAAGTTTTCGTTTGTAACAAATTATATTCAGTAGAGGGAGAACATTAGCACACTCACACACAGGAGTGTATTAAGTGGCAAGCGGAGTCGAGACTCGGATGGTGGAGATGATTGGAGGCGCGTGGCGGCCGGTCTTATAGAATCTGTGTCCGTAACGTGGTATTGCTGCTGCAGAGTGTCGTGTGCCGAGCGTGCGTCGCGCACCATGTGCCCGCGCTGCTGGTTCAGAGCGTTGGCGTACATAGCTTCTGTCGGCAGACGACGCTTGCGTGCTCCAAGGTACTGTGCTAGTAGTAGGGCTGAGCGGGCTGCTACTGAGGCCACTGTCAATAGGCGGTTGCCCGATGACTGATGCGAGGCTTGAGTCTGTGTACTATTAGCGTAGGATATGTGGCTGACTGTGCGTGGATGCGTAATTCGGTCGGCGTCGCCTTCCAGTTATCGGAAGCCCGAATCTATTAAAATATGAGTGACTCTGACCAGGCATCTAGTCGGCCGTTAGCCACCCTGGTGTTAGATGTGGTGGCATCTGGACGATGTCCCACGATAATAGGACGATGGGTACTGGGACGAGAGCGCTGTGAGTGTAGCTGAAGAGTGAGCGTACCAGCTGGAAGAAGAATTTCCGTGTCTGCAAAAGGTGAGACTTGGAGACTCGGCATTACCGAGTGACTGTGACGGACTTTCGGCGGCCTCGCCTTCGGGGATCAAGACCATGCTAGATGACGGCATAGCGGAGCCGTATGGTTGTCGCGTGTAGTCTATGAGAGAGGACAGAATAATCATGAAACTGAGCAGGGAGAGATCGCGCGTGGAGCGGTGGGCCTACAGGTACCACTTGCGCATGGCGTCTCGAGGCGGTGACTGATATTCATTTCAATGCGTGCGGAGGGTCATGATTATGTTGAATCATTTACAACATGAGCT
>JABUQX010055796.1:15000-17500 GCA_015478945.1 Trachelipus rathkii
CTTCATTGATATAAAAAGCATGCAACTCCATCGTTGTTAAGGCTCATTACTTTCATATCTTGTTCTACCTCTCATCCTCGCCGCTATCTTTTTTTTTTTTTTTTTTTTGAGTTTGTTTTGAGTTCAGACAAAAACCAGGTCAATATTAGGTCAACGATAACCTCTTTCGCTGAATTGACCTTTTCTAAATCTTTCAATCATCTCTAGGTAATTTCTTTTTGTTTATGGATTCTGTCGTAAACAGCAAAAAACAATAATATTTTTTGTTTTTTATTTATTTTTATTATTACCTTTATATACCCAAAGCATTATGTCTTATGTGCTCCAGTATACGTTAGTTAAGTCGTACTATGTGTTGATAATTAGGAACCGACCGGGGCCCCGGCCCCGGCCCCGGTAACCCCAGCCATTTTAGCGACCCCGGCTGACTGACCCCGGCCAAAATCAGGAAAAACCGGGTTTTCTACCCGGGTTCTTCATAAATTTACACTAAAATAATAGAGGTTAAATCAATAAATAAAAAAATATATTTTAATTCCATTACTCCTTTGTTATAAATTGATGCAAAATATATAAACATACCTAAATATAATCAATTTTTTTTGGGTATTTACTATGATTTCAAATTAAAATTGAGGCAAAATATAATTTTTCCGAGTTTTTAACATAAAAATATTCGAAATTTGATATATCACACGAATCGGAAAAAGAAATAAATATAATTGTTAAAATATTAATGTATTTATTTAAAGCGAGTATCTTCGAAAATCAAATATTTTCAGAAATCTCTTTTTAAAATTATTTATTTAAATTAAATAAATATATATATATATATATATATATATATATATATATATATATATATGCTTTAGAAATGTATACATATATATATATATATATGTATATATATATAATAACATATCACTATATATATATATATATGTATATATACATATAATAATATATATATATATATATATATAATATATAAATAAATAAATAATATATACATATATATGAAATATATATATATAATATATATATATAATATATATATATCTATAATATATGTATATATATATATAATAATATAATATATATATATATATATATATAGATATAATAATATATATAATAATAATATATATAATATATATATATAATAACTATATATATATATATATATATATATATATATATATATATATATAATAATAATAATAATACTTTATATATATATATATATAATATATGAAATATATATGTATATATATAATAATAATAACTTAATAATATATATATATATATGTATGTATATGCTCTTAATAATATGTAATATGTATAATATGTAATAATATGTATATGTTTATATATATATATATAATATATATAATAATATATATAATATAATAATATATATATATATATATATATTTATATATATATAATATATAATAATAATATAATAATAATAATATATATAATATAATAACTCAATAATAATAATAATATATAATATATATATATATATGTATATATATATAATATATATATATATATATATATATATATAATAATATAATAATAACTCAACAATAATAATAATAATATAATAATAATAATATATATATAATATATATATATATATAATATAAATAAATAGTATATATAATATATAGTATATATATATAATAATAATAATAATAATAATAATATATAATAATATAATAATAATAATAACATATATAATAATATATAATAATATATATATATATATATATATATATATATATAATATATATATATATATATATATATATATATATATATAAATATAATAATAATAATATATATATATATATAATAATAATAATATATATATATATATATATATATATATATATATATATATATAATATATATATATATATATATATATATATATATATATATTATATATATATATATATAAGTATATATATATATATATAATAATAATATATATATATATATATATATATATATATAACATATATATAATAATAATAATAATAATAATAATATAATATATATATAATAATAATATATATATATATATATATATAATAATATATATAATATATACTTTTGGAAAGCCATTCTTTTTTAGTGTTATGCTTTACTGTCACTTCATTTTATTACTAAATGTACACAAATTAAAAACATTGTTAAAGACACTTTTTTTTAATGAAATAAATTTTAAAAAGGTTCGTCCCGACACGCGAGAACTCTTCAGGCTAAGGGACTGGATTTCTTTCTTGATCTTCATCAGTTCAAGTGTGTTTCAGTTGGTCTGCTATTTTCTTCATGGTGTTGTTGAAATATTTTGATGTTTTCAGATATTCATTTTGTATAAAATCTATCTTAACTTCACCAGGATGCTTATTGTAGTTGTTACTATTATAAATGCAAAAGGATTCCATGATTTTGCGATGGTTCGTGTGATTGATATTTCTGATCA
>JABUQX010055796.1:25000-69942 GCA_015478945.1 Trachelipus rathkii
GGCTGAGCCTACCTTTCGACTTGTGCATTCTTCTACTACTTTTCTTCTTTGTGCATGTATCACTTTTACCCCCAGTCTTGGGTGAAAAAGATGGTTGATGATGATGATAATAAATAAATATTTACATATATATATATATATATATATAAATATATATATATATATATATATATATATATATATATACTATATATATATATATATATATCTCTCTCTCCTCATATATATATATATATATATTTTAAATTTGAAAATATAAACAACGGAAAGATTATCTGGATTAAATGTATTATTTTGTTAGTTTTGTATAGAGGAGTTATTTGAGAGGAAAATATTATTAGAAGTATATAACATGTAAACGCTTAAACACGTGGAGAATAATTATGGATATGGACTTAAGAAGTGGAAATTGTTTCTATATAAAGCAATTAGGAATAGAAAATTACAATTACGTTCTATGCAAGAAACGTCGATATTTGCAAGTAATACTGTATTGTAAAATGTATAGTGGCAAGTTTTTATTATTATTATTATTATTATTATTATTATTATTATTATTATTATTATTATTATTATTATTATTATTATTATTATTATATTAATATTATTATTATTATTATTATTATTATTATTATTATTATTATGCTTATTATTATAGTGTGTGTATATCTGTGTATTATTAATATTAATATTATTAATGCTATTTATTATTATGATCATTACCATGACCATTAATGTGATTATAATCATCATTATTATTATCATTATCATTATCATTAATATTTATCATTATCATTATCGTTATTATTATTATTATTAATTATTATTATTATTATTATTATTATTATTATTATTATTATTATTATTATTATTATTATTATTATTATTATTATTATTATTATTATTATTATTATTATTATTATTATTATTATTATTATCAACCAAAAACATAAACTCTACCGAAACTATAAAAACAAAATTATACCATTCCAAGTGTATAACACATATGATAAACAATTAAACATTTCTTAAGAAAGCAAGAGTGAAAACACTATAAAGAATTTCAGGATTGCAACAGGACTCAGAAGTCTACTGGAGTCTAATTCAATAAATTAAGCAACAGAAATAAAACAAACACAGTTTGCATAAGCAGAATTGAATATAAATAGTCAATTAACAACAAACCAAAAGGAGATCGCAGACTGTCTAAATGACCAAACACCCTAGTCAAACATCATTTGAAACTTTTCTTCCAGTCTACGAGACTCATTTTTCCTTTGTTCATATCACAAACTCTGAGGTAAAGAAGGTTGTCACCGGACTAAAGGACAAAAAATGTGATGTTCCGTTCTCTAACTTCATCCTCAGAATCTTGCTGACTTTTATGATAGCAACTCCTTTAAAACGCTTGTTCAATGAATCATTTTTGACAGGAATTTTTCCAAATATTTTCAAGACAGCAAAAGTCCAATACCTAAAAAAGGAGACCCTTCCCTAGCAAAAAATTACAGACCAATAGCTATCACAAATACGATTAGTAAAATATTTGAAAAAATAATTTTCAATCAATTAACCAATACTTTAGATCAAACAATATTCTCAGCGATTCACAATTTGGATTTAGAAAAGGACGCTCAACTTCTGATGCACTCATTTGCTTAACCGAAAAACTTTACAGAAATATAGAAAATAAAGACTCCAAATATTATTAGATTTCATAATAAACATGATCGATTACTTGTTCATTGAGTAAAATGAACAAAATGGGCATTGAGGGGACAAACTTACAATGCTTTGAAAGCTACTTAAAGGAGAGATCTCAATACGTAAAACTAAGGGAAACACATTCAATCACACTTCAAACATCAACTGGCGTACCCCAGGGTTCAATTCTGGGACCGTTTCTATTTACGCTATATACTAATGATCTGTTCAACTCTCAAGACGCTTTTTCAGTCTCATATGCTGATGATATCTCTATCTTAATAAATGACAAAAATGCCGAGTCTCTATCTCGTAAAGCAGTAGACACCTTAACAAAAATAATGAAATGGATAGATGCTAATAAGCTATCTCTAAATTTAAATAAAACATCTTATATTATTTTTAGCAACAAATTAATTGACACTTTCAATTTCAAAATAAACGAAGTGGAACTCCATAGGGTATTAAATGTTAAAATACTAGGAATAATAACCGATGACAAACTGATATTTAAAGAACATGTTAACAACCTAGTTGGCAGACTGGCCTGATACATACCGTATATGTGCTAATAAAATAAAAAAAATATTGTACCTCCTTCCATTCTTAGAAAAATATACTATGCATTGATACACCCCATCTACTATACTGTCTACCTATCTACGGAACCAAAAGTAACTCAGTAAACCATCCCGTAATTGTAATTCGAAAGCGCTTAATTCATCTCATTAGCAATACGAGAAACGTTTACAGCTATACACAAGCCCTGCTCAAAACACTAAAGATATTGCAGTTTAAAGACCTACTCAATATATCACTACAAAAAGAAATACATAAAATAATCCATAACAATGCTTACATGACAAGATGAAAAAAATACATTCTGTTTGGTCCCATCCATGTGGGTGTTCGGGGGAAAGAACGAGACAACATGGAAGCTAAACATGAAGGGACCAGAATGTTATCGAATGAACAGTACCTTCCGCCTAACTTATGGACCACCTCTAATGATCTATACTTATATAATAAAGAAGATGTAGAGAGATGAGAGAGAGAGGAGATGAGAGTAGGGAGAAGTCGAGAAGGTATATTAGTAAGAATGATAGGTTAAGAGGGAGATGAAGGTATAAGAGAATAGAGACGAGTCAGAGAGACGAGAGAGAGACAGAGAGAGAGAGTATAGTAATAGAGATGAAGAGGTAAGTAAGAGAGTAGCAGATTGGAAATACAAGCTTTTAATGCAATAGTCAGATTAGCAGTTGTAGCACAGTTGAAGAAGATGAAGCATCATCTGATTCTCGCTGAGGATGGGATTGGAATATTTTTAAGAGAGAGAGAGAGAGAAGAAAGCATGATCAAAGGATCTATCAAGGAAAGAAGGAACAAGAGAGGATTGGTGTGGAAAATTAAAAATGGTAAAATTATTAAACATTTAAATTTATTATCATGTTGTGAGAGAGAGTCTGGGTTTGGAGGAGCAAGCAAAATTTTTGCAAATCATCTTTCTTTGTGGCTATTTATGTGAATAAGATAAATACAAATAGTAAACGTATAATCAGAAGAAATGATAATAAAATACTGAAATTGTCAGTATCCGTGGAGCTGCGTTTCCGAAGTTCTATCGTCGAGTCATATGAAAGCATAAATTTTCCAACCTATCATCATCTTTAGATTGGGGCTGGGCAAACCCCGTTCTATGCATCACATTTATCTTCCGCGAATGTTTGGGATATTTCGTTGAACATACAGATATTATATAACAGGTGAATATCTTGGTACAGTGCTAATAAGAAAAGATTTTAAAGATAAATTTTTTATATGGTGGAATAAGAAGTTAATAATATATTAAGTATAATAGTGAAATAACTATATATGCAACATTCTAATAGTATAATTAACCAGGTGAGATTTGCGGTGATCAATCGGTGATAGAGGGATTTAAGTAACAGTGGTAAATATTAGTGTAATGCAAAATTATATTATCATATAGTGAATAGTGGGAAATTAAAGTGTTAAGTAATAAGTAAATGAAATATTGTGTAGGCATGACAATATTAATATTAAAACACAGTGCAGTGATAGTGATAGTAGGAATAAATGATGAGAAGGGAGAGAGAGTTAAGAGGAGAAACAAAATATAATTGTTATTCATACGCGATGTATGTTAGGTTTGTATTTGTATTTCATGTTGTATTGTATATATAGTATAGTATATATATATAAGTATATATAGATACGATAAAGGAGGATTGGGTGATAGGGGGGACACTTAGTAGGGTGGTTGAGGGGTAGCGATAGTGAGTAGGCGTGCTGAAGCGAGTATATATACGTATATGACATAAGGCTTAGGGCATAAGCGTCACAGAGGGGTGGGGGCGAGTGCTAGCGCGATAGCCATACTCACATAGATATATGTATATATATATATATATATTTGTCTTATAATAGGGGGGATGGTTTTAATAACGCATTTGGTTGTAAACCAGTTGGGTTAAACATCGGTTTTAAACCGGACAGTAAAAAAGCAACCAAATGGTGTATTAACTATAATAAAATCACATTACATAATATTTTAAATATAATGTATTTATTAAATGGTTAATTTCTTTGAAATTTTGATATGAGTTTTCTCTATAGATTATTACAATCTGAAGAGTAACGATGGAATTAGGCTCAATGAAAAAAGATGTTTTGTGGTAATAATGGTAGGTGGTGAGGTTATCATTCTGATGAGAGAACATCCTGCTTTCTTTGGTTATTGTGGGGGTTAGTCGGGAATTGACTATAGAATTTAAGTATCTTAAGTATAATAATGTACAACGCATTATATATTATTGGAGTGAGGGAAACAAATAATTAAAATTGGCCAGCTCCTCAAGATGCTTTAAAGCACTTGGGATTTTCAAAACTTCAGTTGCTAACCCATTTGAGTTTTATGATATACAAATAAATAATAAAAAATAATAAAATCTACTTATGTCCACATATAACCACTACAATATTTTATATGAAGCTAGGTTATGTTACGGTATGTAATAATACAATCTTGTTAATAAATGCAATGAATTAAAATCTATAGTGAAAATAGTACCTTATCTTATTTATAACTATATATATAATATATTAATATTATTATATATATAATAATTATTAGATATATATTATATCGTAACTATAAATTAATTTCTATATATGTAATTTAATATATATAGTACAATACTATATAATATGATATAATATGATATAGGTATATGATATATATATTATAGTATATATACACTATTAATGTATATGATGATGAATAGTATAATTTATATATTAATAAAAAGTATTTAAGTATATATCAATATTATATATATATTAATATTAAGTATTAATATATATTATATATTTGTAATAATTTTAATACATTTTTTATAAACATGATTTATCTTGTTATCAGATGAGTCATCCGTTATATGATTAAGAGGAATATTTGTCATATTATATTATCGGCAATTTTCACGAATTAAGCATGTTCAAGAATGCACACAGGAACATATACACGAGAATGTGTTACAAAAGGAATTATAAAACCTCGAGCCATATATACCTCGTGGGCTGCAAATTGGATGCCACGGCAGTGATGTGTGCTGCGCCGAGAGATACGACACTATAAAGTTCCTCAGAGATGCTATGAATGACTGCATACTAGGCATGACAGCTAGATCCTCTCCGATCCGCTATTTAATCTATTGGGGAAAATGCATTTAATATAATAGTTCTTGGAGCGAGAAGATCCACAAGCTTTTTATCTATGGCGAGCGCGAGGATCGAGAGACGTATAATATGTCTACAAGAAATTTAAAATAGGAGGGTGACTACCGAGGCTGATATTGTGCCCATCATCCAGGACCAACATCCACGGTGGAGACTAGAATAGCTTAGACGAATCGACTGGTGAGAGCGATATCAGTTTAATTTCTACTTTCTCCAATTATAATGGTTATATATTCTATGTTAACACCACATGATAACTCTAATGGAGGATGGAGATTGTCATAAGTTATTGCACACACAGAGATCACTATAGTACGATCGAGAAAATATAAATGAAGGAAGTAGAGAGACTAAAATTGAAGAAGCGAAAGTTGCATCCCTTGGTCGATGAGTTTCGCCATATAGAGAGGAGCGTACTCTCGGGTTTGCTTTGCTTAGAGTACTGCTTTGTCAGCAGTGAGACTCCCGGCTCCTCATAAAATTAAGAGGTCTACATTGTTATTCTTCTATAGAGGTAGAAGAAATGCAGTCACATTTACGTATAGAGCGCTGCAATATGGAGGCAAAATAATCCTTCAAAATAAGCTATTGTTCCAGCCTACCTGGCACTCAAACATCGCGCGTGGAGATGGTTTGATCAATATGGCTCGCATGTATGTACAGGAGCTATGTGTGATCCTGTGCATCCAGTTCACACCATTATGATTATATAGGATTGTGGGTAATCGCAGCTAAGAGGCCGAGACAAATTATGCCTTGCTTTTTTAGTATTATTTTATCATTATTATTTCACGTGTTATATTGACAAATGTATTTTTCAAGATCTTCACGCTAACTTGATAATAAAACTGAGAAGTATAGATTCAGAAGTCTGTCTGGCATCCTCCTCGTCTTGCATTCGTCGCTCTGGGAATCCGGGACTTGCGTTGCTTTATGAACTGTTCTTCGAATCTTATCTCACAACTTCTCGCTTCTTTCTGCGGTCGTCTGCTTTGGATCGATTACGTCTCCTAGTTGTCACTTATCTCACTCTGGGCGCAGTATATGTCCTCACGCGCAACATGCGGTGGATTCACCAGAGAGGCAATTGGTAGATTCTTTACCCTTGCTCATTAGGGGATGACTCAGCCTCTCTTTCTCTCTTCCTAACACTCTTATTCTTCTCATATTAGCTCGAATTATATTAATGCGATAATTTTTAACATCTTAAAATATAAAGAAGGTAAACGATAGAGAATAGTGACAAGATATGGACACAGCTACTGGTGATTCGTCGCCCTTTACAGGAATAACACGTTCGCTTATTAATTAGCGAAGATAGTCTTCACATTTAGTACTATACTATGATAGTCCAACAATTATTTATTTATATTTAGCTTGCGGATAATCTCTGATAGCTTCAAGTTTAGTTATAATATATATAGTACACTGATAGGGCATATTGTCCTTACCAGACTAACGCCCAAACATGCGTGTAGGGTTACAAATAGTATCCCAGTAGTAATAATAGAAATAACCTATATTATTACTCACTTTAATCCTATATCTCATTATCATTATGCGTGTCTATTAATATTCTTTAATCATCTATTTATCCGTATTTAATAATTATTATAGCAATAATTTTAACATACGTAGAAATATAAGAGAAACCGAGAGTAACGTTAGGAGGAGACACGGCTGGTATACACCATAGTGATGTCGCCTTTTAGTACATGGGGAACTTTACGGAGTTATGCTATTGTATTAATAACTTAGTTTTATGAATCCACACTTTTTTATTGGTGTTTAGTAAGGTATATAAGTATCAGGTTGTATATAGAGACTAGACCGGGAGCATATTGGTCCCTCACTAGCTAGTAGTATCTTGTATATACTATCTATACATTATATATATCGGTAAATATATATTATATATATATATGTAATGGTTATATATATAATATATATAGTATACTATATGATGGATAGGTATCATATATACTAATATAGTAATAGGTATATGATATTATATTAATATATAATACGGTATATAAGGTACATCAATCAGAACTAATTAGGGCACGTGAGAATAATTTAATCTTTCTTTAGTGATTTACTTGATAATTTATTAATCTACCCGGTAAAAAATTTATAATAGTAAATTTTAGAGAATTTTTGAAGTGAAATAGCTATTCTGTTTGTTGGACCTAATCACTGATAAGTAGTTTTTAAATACATATTATTTTGACTGTAGCTAAATGAATATTCTGTTTTTTACTCATACTTTATCTAACTGGGTAAGATTACGAATCAATAGTTCTGTAAATATATTAAATGTATGTACGGCGGATTTATAATTAAAAATATTAACTATAATTAGACAAAATAATGAAGTTGTTATATGATTCTACCTAGATGTATTCTAATGAATAAATAGCTAAAAAAAGTATTATACCGAATACGATGTTATTAATTGTTATTTGAGGTATCAACTGCGATCTATAGGTTAATTTTGCAGAATCCTCAGCTAGTTCCTGTACGTCGTTTAAATAGCAGTGAGTGTGTCTTCTCTATATGATATATGTGTATGTTGTCGTATTTTCCTTTATACCATTTTGTGTATTATGTGCAAATAGATTTAAAGGTAAGTACGTTAACTGTCACCTTTTTTATTGTTTCAGTATACTGCGCATATCTGTAATATAATACAAAGTGCTCATTAAACGAAAGCCAACCCTTCTATTATAATGTACTACTTACACAACCCTACCTGTGGCAAGTTTGGTAGAAAAGTAGATAAAGAGAAAAAACTGAGCATACACACAAATCATCTAGTATATTATTGATTATTAATACCGTAGTATATAAGTTATCTAAAAGGAATACATTCGGAATATAGATGTATAGTAATCTAACAAGTAAGAAACTTTTATTTTTAATAATATTTTTAATATGTATAGGGACAATAATAGTTTTACGCTAAAAAATAAATTAGCTGACTATAGCTACCATGTGTTAATTAGCAACAGTTTCCAAAGTATTAGTGTGTTTTCTAGTCTACTCTATTGAGAAAGGCACTGACTGGTGATAAGGATGATTGTCCGGTACGGGGCGGCGAGTTCGGACATTAGCGGTGCATAGCTATTCCATAGATGTAACAGAACTAAACTGTATGCACATCACAATAAATATAAATAGCCCGGATACAATAGTGAGGTATTTATACGGACAGTCAGAGATATGTGAGAGGCTTGTAACGAGTGGAGACACGAATAACGTGTACTGTTATCCTTATGACTCGCGCGAGATAAGCAAAATGTTATGAATTCAGAAGACTTATCATGATGATCACAACAACTCTGCGAGTCTATCAGGAAAGCCTAGATTGAGACCAATCATATAATTAACTCCGATTGGTTTTGTTATGTTTCCTAAGTGCTTATATCTCAGATTATAAAGATAGAGACAGTCTTGAAAAGATGTTTAATATTGGAGATATATATATAATAAATATATAGAGAAGAGAAATAAAGAGATCTGATATGATTAAAATGTTTATCTAGACGTTCTCTTTAGTAAGAATCAAATGTGTTCAGTCTCATTCAAATCAATATGGTAATATCAATAGTACTATGACTTATATATAGTGAAATAGTTATAGGTTATATTATTAGGTATCATTATTAAAAGACATTATCATCACTGGTTTGTTTGAGTCTTTGAGTAGTAATGTGCGCCTCTCATTTTGGAGTGTATAGGGTGTATACGGTGTATGAATGAGTGCTTAAGTATAAGTATATCTTAGCCGTGTGTGTGTATAGTGTAAGTGTAAATAGCTGTTCTTGTGTGTGTGACTATAGTAGTTAGTGACAGTGAGCTCAGGTGAGGTGTAGCTATATCCTTAGGGTGTAATTACCGTCGCTGCACGCGCATGTGATTGAGTTTAGAGATGAGGTAGGACATATCTGTGTCTGGGAGTGAAAGGGTCATGTGAACATTTTACAGTAATGTACAATGAGGTTAGGGGAGAGCTTGACTTCTTACTTTGTACTGTTTTGAAGCGCATTATGAACGTATCTGTAGTATATATTTGATATTTGATACATATAATAACTCCAGCTCGTGAGTCAATGCTTCTCGAGTGTATAGGAGCACGTACGAGCACCAAGAAGCTAAAAGAAGCTGAGATGGCTCGAGCCGTCTCGGACAAGACTAGTGCGGAAGCTATTGTTGTTGTTTTCGCAAAGGAGTGATTCCACCGCGCAGGCTTATTTCTCTTTTATCGTCCCTATGGTTGCATGTGGAGATGCATGCCCTGAGCCGGCTGAAGAGTCGAAGCCGCGGGACAAGCCTATACGCAAGAATGAAGCACTAAGAGATCAACACATGCCTACCGTGCTAATATGAAGGAGTGCGAAGCTAAAGCAATGAGAAGCGTCAAAACGTTCAAGGTCACCTGTGTAAGTAGGTGGTAGAATTCAGCTTGCCAGTCCTCTAAGAACAAAATTAATGACTGTGAGAAATATTCTAAATTAATAAGTATATATTAATTATAGGTATATTAGTACTATATAATAATATCTTATAATTATAGTATATATATATATATATACTATATGTAATTTTTTCACAATATAGGAATAGCAATGTTTTCCGAGAAAGATGATATCTTAACATAAAAACTATATAATTTAAATAATAAAAATAAAATATATTACTTATTAAATTAAATTGATATATTATGATATATATATATAGGTAGTAATGATATATATATATATATATATTATATATAGTATATATTTAAATATTAATAATATAATATTATATCATATCAGTATTATTTTTCAAAGTTTTTATGTCAGTTTGTGGCCCATTATTTTCTTACCTACATTTGAGTTTCATTATAAGACGTAAGGTCCTTTATCACTCAGCTATTACTATTTTATTAATTTGCATTTAATAATTATTAATCTTGTAAGATAGTAAGAATACTGTGATGTTTATGTTATATTACTATGTTTTATTTATGTAGGCTATTTTTGTTAAATGTTATAATTATTAATTAGTGAGCATTTATATATAAATATTATTATATCTTTATAATGATTGTAGTGTATCATCTCAAACCATTAATTATTCTCATATATTTTAATTAAAGTGGGTTATTCATAACAGTATTGATAGTTTCAAAAAGTTATAAAGGCCTTAAGAAATTATTACACTTACACCGTGATTACCGCTACTATAACTTACTAATTAATTACAATATGCACGTACCATATATTATACTATATAGTGTAATATTAAAAAGTTCATAAGTATCAATTTTACATTTACAGCTCATTTCATTGAGATTTATATGTAAGGACATTATGCTTGGTAACTGGCATCATATCGTTATAATATTATCCAGTTTTTTAACTATATAGATATATATAGTGTTAATTAATATATTATAATTTATTAGCTTTCTTTAATAACAAAAAAGTTAAGGTAATATTAATTTATTGTATAAACATATGTAATTCTTACTTATTATGTCTAATAGGAAAGTAGTTATTATAATCTTCAATTTTTAAAAAACTATTTATCTTATTTAACATAAGTACACAGAGAAAATTAGTGGATATTTTTTCAAACTGAGTTTTAGCTATATAGTGAAATTTTACATATAATTTTTTTTCTAGTTAACTATATATTATACTATTTGAATGTAAGTGAAAAATTTATATGATTTATAAAGTTCCATAATAACGTTTTAAGACCTAATAATGTTGTGCAGGCAGAGTTTAGCGGTAGATAAGAATATAGCCATATATTAATATAGTATTATATAGTATATTAATTTAATATATTTATTAAATATTAAATATATATATATATATATATAATAATAGTATAATAATTAATAAGTATATATATAGGTATTAGATATATATACTAACTATGTCATTAACTAATGCTAGTACGTAGGGGTACTGAGGAATAGTATTTAATATATATAATTAATTATAATATATATATTATTTATATATATTAATATATTAAAATACTTATATGTCATTATAAAGAATTAAGTAGTGGTACTAGTAGTATATATATATGTCAGGATTTAGTGTGATAATGAGGTCTTTCATCACTAAACATTTATCACTCATGGGCATGTTTCTTATGATTGTGGGGGTTATATCGTTCTAGGAGAGATGAGCTTGAGACCAGCTTTGGGAATAGCACAATATAAGTAGTAGGTAAAGTGGGCGCTAGTCTACGCTACAATAAGATCGCTTTATACACTTGAGAGACTGTTTCAAAGTGATCTAAATTGAGGCCTAACCACCACTTGAGATTTGTTATGTTCACTCAGAAAAAAAAATGTAAGAAAAATGGCAAAGTATACCACCAACTACACTTAAGTATAAATCGGGAAATGGCTAGGAGCTGCGGTAAAAAAAAAGATATTGTGAGCTATCATAGAGTTCAATGAATTCAATAGAAATGCAAGTTATTACGCACTTAATATATATTAGTGCTAATAGAGTAATGCAAATACCCTCCTACTTATTACGCTATATTAATTGCAACATGATAATAGAATAGAAAACCTACACACCACAGTAGCCCATGCACGCAGTATTATCGAGCATATAAGGACTAGCAGTTAAAGTAATAATGGAGTTAAGGCATATATAAAGATATTCGGAGTCTAATCACTATAGTTTTTTTCTATGATAAGTATCATGTAACAGTACACGTAAAAATACTGACTAATTGGTTAGATTACGTATTTGATCGAATTTCGACTTAGAGATATAAAGAATGTACGATTATATTTCGTAACTTGAAGATATATATAAGAACAGTTAGAGTATATATATAGATATGTAGTGGCAATTTTACCAACTAACTTTTAACGACATTACTGATAAATGGAGATAGTGTAAATTTGATTGAAACGTGGGACTGGCATCCTGGGATGAACCACCGCATGTTGCGCGTTACTTAAGAGCCGACAGAGTATAAATTTCCGTGTGCACTATCTAAATGGGCTAAACCCTGAGCGAGTTAGCCACAGAACATAATTTGCACTTGCCTTTTGTGAGTCTTAGACCATTGTATCTTCTCCAGGAAGGCTCTAAAAGGCCTGTATGCATTTTTTGTGGAGAGTATTTTAGGGGAAGGATAAGGCTCAGATTGTAATAGCACCAGGCATATGTCCTCAACCCCGCATCAATTGTCTCTGGCCTAGGTTACATCCAAGAGAAGGAGCGATCGTGGTAATTTCCTTTACCTCTTTATTGATAGATGTGCTCTACTTGGCTCTTTAATAACTTATTTAACCATCTTTACATAAAAATTATAAATTTGCCTATTATTTTTAAAAATATGTTCTATACATCTAAAATATAGAAGAACGAAAGATAGGGACAGGCTGGACACCTGGTGAGTCGCCTTGAAGGGAAACTCGGTTGCTTTATAAGTGTTCTTGAATCCAACTTTTTTTGGGGTTGGGGATAGCTTCAGTTGTATAGCACCGGGGCATAATGTCCCCGCGGTTTGAGCACAACGCGCAAACATGCGGTGGTTCTAACAATACACCAGGAGAAGGGCAGTTATTCTTAACACATATTCATATATTATATGTGTTGTAACAGTGTCTCTTTGAGAGACAAGCATTAATCGATATTCGCTGATGGTAACGTATTCGCAGGATATGAAACATTATAACATCTCAAAAAATATAACACAGGACCGAACGGAATAGTATACGTGAAGACAGAGCATGAGACAACCACTTAGAAGAAGGTCAGAGACCTATATGAGAAACTAGTGCTGACACATGCCAGTCGCATGTGTGCTTTATGGAACGACTTTCTTTCTTGGAGATATCGCAACTTTCTATTGGGTTGGAGGATAGTTACAGTTCGTGTTATTAGACACCGAGAGGCACAATCTTAGGTATCCGAGGGTACAGTGTTGCACACAATTGTGCGCTAACGAAGCGCCGTGCGAATTGGATGATCCTCAAGGATGTTATCAGGTAGCAAGTGCCATTGTATTATAATATCTACCATTTAATGAACCAATGTGCTGCGAAAAGATACAAATGTCTTTGCCACATCTTATAACAAATTATACTATTCTAGAATTACCAGTAAATGAGATCATTAATATATATGTTCAAAATGTGTAGGGATTATTGGATACGAACTATATAAAGGATAACATCATTAATAAGGTAAAGGATAACGTGCACAATATAGCTACTAGCAGATTATGAATAACCGCTGAATATTTCTGAAAGGAACTCAATTAATTTATACAGTCAGGTGTAGCGCTCTAAGTTTCACGAAAAAAGAGATAATGATGAGTGATAAGTAAAATATTTTATTGACTTATGTATTAGTAAACTGGAAAGCCGCTTGACGGCAGAAACTATTGGACGAAAGCCATTTGAGATACGATGTTTTGTTCACGACGAATGAGAACTGGTTAATCACCGAGAAATATATGCGTAGTGAGCTATTGATTTTCAGATAGCTTGATTCTATATAACTACGATTCTGGCAAATAGAAGGTGTCCAAAGACAATATTGCGGAAAAAGTATATAAAACAGTTATTTATGATTTCTCGAACCAAACTGGAAGCTCATCAGAATATACAAAAAATTATGAAGAAAATGTCATTTGTAATTTTTGAGATAGGTTTCAGAGCACAATACATCAGAGTTAGGAAACTTAAGAATAGGGACCTCGTTAGAGTGTATTGGGATAAAGCGCAATCCAGTGGGAATAGAAATATATATATATAATTATATTATGTTACGTTTTTTATCGCGAAGTTAACGGTATCTTGTATAGTAAGAAAATTTAAATACCATGCCTAATAAACATTATTACCGCAAGTCCTAATGCCAGAATACAAGTATGGTCTGACAGCACATAAAGTGCATCTATGAAGTGGTGTTATTAAAGGGAATGATGAGCACTTTGTAACGAATGATGTACAAAGCATATTTGAATAAATCTATATCTATTTACGAAGGAATATAATAACGCCACATATTAAGAATAAATAACTGCTTATATTTTCAAAGTATTGCTAATATTTCAGACGGCATTAGTATAAGTTATCAGACCATTCATCAATAGGACTTAATGATATTGATCGCGAAGTTACTTAAAGCATTGGTTGCTTTTAAATCAAATTATTGTATAAGATAGCCTTTTTTTACAAATCACCAATCGCACAAATAGACTCATTGGATACCGTCCAATAAACCAATCGACAGCGCGACTTCTGCGTCAACAACATTTATTGGTGTAGGAATGGTTAACTGGAAAAGCTCCAATCTGAAAGGATGAAGAAAAAATTCCGACATATTCGCAAAGTGATATAAATTCAGACATTTGTTCTTAATCGAAGAGGAGTTGCTACAGTCCACAACTGGGCATCTATTATGTCTTCGCAATACTCAGAACGCGTTGTAAGGAGAAGTTGGTATCACAGGTTAAGAATTAGGCTACCTGCTTATTGTTACCGCTTCATTCTGGTAGAGAATCTAAAACAGTGATACTTCACAAGTTGTCTATTTAACTCTCTCTATGATTTAATCCGAGAATTATCTATAAACTGGGGGTATAATTCGTTTATCCATAGGTCGACAAAGATGAGAGACACACACTTAAATGATCTGATGGCCGTATACGTCAACTTTAAGCACATTAATAAGTACAAAAAAACATTTAGTTTCCACATTTGCTTTATCTAATTAGCAGTTTCAATGTGTGGAATGCACATTTAACAAATTCATAAAACTAATACAGATGAGTTAAGGGATAAGGATTGAACATATATCATAGTTTGTTAATAGGATATATTTGTTATCTCAATAATGTAGATAACAATCATCGATTTGGAGCAATTTAAGACACAGAATTGGAGAACAAAGTCAAATAAACTTTTGATAGAATACCCTTAAAATTTTCCAGTAATTTCAAATAAAATATGGAAAAGAGAGAAACTAACGCACATATTTTTGTATGTTAAGAATCTTGATATATCATAGATAATAAGATGGTTTCTGAGTCCTCCCAGTCTTCAAGAGCAGTGTTTATGATTTCTGTTAATTCCTTTTCTGTGTTCGTTCTGACGGTCACAACGTTACCAAAGCGTCTCGCACTTTGAGAGCGGGAAAGATATCTTAGCATTATGCACGCGCCAAGCACTCTCTTCAATGGCACAAGCTCGGTCTATTCACCAAGTAATACAGAGGAAAGCTCTTTCAGTACTCTGCGAAGGACAGGATATAAGCATGCGAACTAAAGTGAGCACTAGAACTAGGAGTTAAAGTGAACAAGAATGTCAAGTTAATTATCGGACATTGAGCGTCATATACCATGAGTTACAAGAAAAATATAATTTTATTTGAGGTGTTTGCAATTATGATTAGTTAAGAATTACATTACCAACATGTAAGTTTGATATTAATTTTGGTGATTTTGAGCGCTTGACTCGCCATTGGACACCAATTTAACTTATAATTTTACGTATATCATAGATATATATGCACAACACGAAGATATCTAATATTGAGTTCATTTTTTCTCTTTCTATTGAGGTATCTATAAACCTCGTAGGCACTAACTCACCACTTTTTTGATTATTAAAAAGGAGGGTTATTAGTTTGTTCTCATTGTATTAAAAATTATTATGAAATCTAACAACATTAAAACTACATAAGCATAGCAAATGTTTCTAGTTTTTATGTGTTCTTTTCTATCACTATAACCCTTGTAATAAATTGTGGAGGGTCAGATCTTATAATCTCCTCTATCTTCATCTCTCTCTACTCTATCTATCTATCTTCACTCTCCTCTAATATATAATATATATAATATATATATAGTAATATATATTATATATTATATTAATGGTTCAGTGAACAGGTATAGAAAATATATAAATATATATATTATAATAATATATACTATTATAATATATATTAATATATATATATTATATAGTAGATAAGTTATATTATATATATTAATATATATTATATATATACATATTATATAATTTTAATATATATATATATATATAATATAATATAATATATATATAATTATATTATATTAATATTTATTAGTAATATATATTCTAATTGTATTATAGTAGTAATATGAGGAATGTTAATAAATTTTAATTATTTTTATCTATAAATTATTAATAAATTAACATTACTAAATATTAATTTATTTATGATTATGAGTAAATGATATTACATGGTACATCGAAACCTTTGATTTAAAACGAGGTGTATGCTTCTCCATATCATTAAGTTATTATATAGTTACTGTTAAATTTTAGTGAATTGATTGAATCAAATCAAGCACTAAGAAAACGAAAACTTCACAGTGTTATTTTTTTATTAGCCATGTTTTTTTCATAATGAACAAGTTTAGTTACAAAAACATATTATATAATAAGTATATATTTTTTTTTTTTTACTTTATAATCAAAAATTAATATAATTTATCCTTATAAAAGTTTTTCAATGAAAAAAATCGGTATATTAAAATCGACTTTATTAGTGATCGCAGAATGATATAAATTTACTATCACCACTAATAGACAAAATGTAAAAATATAATATTTTTTATTTTATAGATAAAAGTATCCACTACCTCACTATAGGAGCTATAAGCTATACTAAATTCCTTAATGGAGTAGAGAGTAACTGCTCAAGGGATAATGATTTATATACGCTATAGTTAATCGCAGACATAGGGATCGAACCCTCATACAGTCACCCCTTATGCGAATGTAACTAACTATATCTATTCCACTTACTTCTCACTGAATTGAGAGCTAATACCGTTGTTTGCGTGCAAATAATATATTGAGATATATTTGTTTTTTTTATAATATATTATTATATTAATATTAATACGTATTTTAAATATAAAACAATTTGATATGAAAATTTATCAAATTTAACGAAAATCTTTATTATAAGTCATAATAGTCCACAACATAGTGAAAAATTAACTATTGAGATGTCAAATTACTTATGATATTGTTGTATATTAAAATTTTGTCCAATGTTTCTGCGCGTATTTGTTATTTCATCCAAGAGGCGAATAGCAAGAGATTTTTCGTTATACCGATTCTGTACAGTGAACATTGTCTTATCATTTTGCTGATGATACAGAAATTAAAACTCAGAATTTTCTTTGGAATGTGGGTTTTACAATGATTTGTTAATCTTATAATCCAATTTAAATTTTAGAGAGCCCATCACTAACGACCTAGTGTTTCAACCCAGCTGACACATACTCACATATAAGAATATTGATGTATGAATAAATTAAGTGTTAATAAATTAATGAAAATAAATTAGGTAATCTTGACCGAAATTTTATTTTCGCATGTAATAAAAGAATTCCATCTCAACAAAAGATCAATAGAGTTGTTAAATGCAATAAATCAATGGAGTTTTTACGTTTATACAGTTAATCAATATTGTTAAATGCAATTAATCAATAGAGTTCCAATGGTAACAACAATTATGAAAACATTTCATAAACAATGTAATTAATGGTCGAGTAAAAAACCATAAAAATAGGTTTCTACATAGTATAGAAAACATAACATACTATATATATATATAATTATACTAACATACACGACCACTCAATACCATTTACATCAAACATACAAACAGACTGTACCTAAGGTCTTATTTTTAGTAAGCCAAACCACATTCTCAAATATTCCTGTTCCCAAAAATACCCAGAACCAAAACCAAACACTATTCTCATGGAAAAACCCAGATAATCCTTTACGAATGTTCAAGTCACCTTTTAATGAGAGACCTATATACCATAACTAACTATTCCTATAAATCGCATCTAAAATAAAATTAACTATCACTATTATAATAATTACGAAGATATGTTGCATAAATAACGCTCAGCTCCGAATTATATATAATATACGTTAAATATGTATACTATATATATATTGATATAAGATATGATACATATAGATAAAAAAACACTCTATCCTAATATAGTACTATATAGTTAAGTTTTAGATACTGTGTGAGGGAATATTTTTGTGCTTTATAGGATAGCTTATCCGTACTACCGTGTAATTGGAGTGTGGATTTTATAATGTAATTTAGCTATATATTATTACTGTACCATGAGTTTGTTATGATTGAATCAATTAAACGCTCTCTAGCTGTTTTATATTGTAATTTTAACTATTATTATGGTTGTTATTATTTATATAATTATAGCGGTTGTAGGAGTATTATTGAAGTAACATGTATATACTAATACCGTTAAAAGAATAAGCTATTATCAGTTTATATAACTTTTTAAAATTTATTGAAACTTATTTAGTTATTATTCAAAAATGCAATGAGTTATAGTTTTAGGATTTATATGGAATATACGTGTTTAATGATAGTACTTAAGGGTAGTATATTATTTATCGTGAGTCTTATTTATACTAGATTATTTATGAGATGGTATTATTTCATATTTTATTATTATTTATTTTAAACGGGTTTAAGCATAACATAATAATAATAAAACGTTTTAGTTAATTGTTATTTTTAGATACTTCTTTTATTCATGTTTTATCAGTTGAATATAATTAGTAAAATTTTATTTTTCACTTTCCGTAGTAATATTTGTAGGGGTGTACCGAGTGCGGGTGTGTGGTTTTTAAACTTTCTATTAAATTTCTATTTATACTATATTAATTATACATATATTTCATTAAAATTAGATTCAACCATATCCTATTTTAAAACATATATTATACTGATAGTTTTCTTTATTTAGTTGAGTAGTGAATATAATTTATTATACGCTTATTTTTTGTATTTTTGTAATATTATATTTTTTTGTCTGTTGTTTTTTATTATATTTTTGAGTATTGGGTGAGTTTATTGTAGTTTGTTTTATTTTTGTTTTTGGAGTTCTTGTTTGTTGTTGTGTACGTGATGTGTATTAGATGAGTAGTATTGTGCTAACAGGGCGTAGAGTACTCGATATATATTACTATATCCAATCTCCTCGAGTACTTCTACCTTATATCATTCTTATGCGCATATTCCACTTTATAACATTCTTCATATACACAGTAGGAATATCTCCTATGATTTTTCTTAACTTCAATAGCTAAGCGCTTAACTCGTTCCTCATATTCATAATTAACCGACATCATTGACACTATCTGTCGTTCTTTGCGACCACCATCGATGTGTGTCGCAATTGCCAGTTCTTTCCATATTCCTACTGTCGTTATATAAACTGTATCCTTATACACTCGAATTCTTTTAAACTCTCACTTTCATATATATGCCCAGTACTAAAGGAAGTGCTGTAGTACTTGTCTATTTACTGAGAGTCATGCATAAACCACTCGTTTGGTAAAAGCAATGGTTCTCAGAGGAAAAGTACATCGGAGCTCGCCTCAAACGTTTGACAGAGATATAATTGCGAGTGGGTCTAATATAATTCATATCAAATGTTCACTCTGCCCCTGCGAGCATACTGTGTATACATATAGATTGTAATCATAGAGTGCTCTTGCTAACTAGGTTTCTAACACATCATCCGAAGAAATCCAACAAGACACGATATCTATATTTTTCTCGCTCTCGCAGTTCTTTATTATGTATCTAGTCTACTATCATTCTACTGGACTTGGACGACGTGTTAAATAATTTGGTTCATCGAATCTCGAATACTAGGGAGATGTTTGTCCCTCTATTAGGGTAATAGAGAGATTCTCAGATGAGTTTACTAAAGCAACAAACTTTATGACTGTTTGAATGTATGTTTCTTAAGTGAGGGTTCCTCTCATACTGCAAAGACATATATGGAGTGGCTATCGACGGAGAAGAAGTTCTCGAAATAACACTTGTAGACTTATAGTTCTGAAATGTATCACTAGAGGACTACTTAATGATAAAGACACTCTCAACGAACGTTTCCGATCTGTTCCTTAATACTAAATCTTGAAAACACATCTTTTGACCTCTAATTGAGTTATATCACCATCGAATCTCGTTTTTTTCTCGATCATGAGAGAAAACCCACCTTTGCTCCTATATAGTGTATATACCTTTACACCCACTCTGTCATAAAACCTATTATTAGATAAGTAAAATGCAGTAATTTTAAGTATCTTTTTTCTCTCGCTACAGTCCATCCTATCACGCTGCACCATGTATATTCGTCGTGCTACTCAGTCTACTCTATTGACATAGAGCGCGAAGTGAGGAAGCACTTCGCGTGCGTCCTTCTACGCTAACTATACAATGTAACTTTGATGAGTTGTCTAAAAGTCAGGCATTAACATTAGACATACAGACTCTATCTAGTAAGCGCGAGAAGGAAGATGGTTATGCCTAGAGATTGACTCCTCAACTTGCAAAGTAGGGAGATAAGAGTCTAAAAGGTATTAAATCCACTTTATACCTACAATCTTATTCTCTTCCTGTTCGACTAATCCATGATGCCAAGTTTGATACGTTCTTGGTATACTCTCTGGCCGATTTATCTATGCTATAAGATCAGTTCGAGCGATTATCGCGAGTGATAATATAAACTCAATAGTTATCTCTAGATTATATCATCACTATGACTATATCACTCGCTAATCAATTCACATATACAGACTATATTTAATATCTTTTTGCTGCTATGGAATATATGAACTCCTTAACGGCAGAGGAGAGCATAAAAGTCCGATCTGTGGGTGTCTGCATCGAGAGAGCGTATAATGAAGTGAGCGCCCTAACCTTCTTCTGGTTTCTTAATCATAGAACAAGACTATCTTTCTGGCCTTCAAGTGCATTCTGCTCCCATATAAAGTTAAATGTGCACAGAACTAACTATGTAAGAGTACTGAAACACCTTTTCTCATCCTCACATTATTCTGTCTAGATTGATATCATACATTGCTGTGAATACAAACATAACTGAGAGACACTATTACCAAATCTCTCCTTTGAACTCCACCTATTTTACTCTTAACTCACACACCATCTGGCTGATTTGCTAGGCGAAATTACACTACAAATACTCTAATCCAGTTCCTCATCAGCACATGTCTGACAGGTGTCCCTCATGCCTTTATTCCACTGTGAGTTAACAATTATAAAGCATCTGAGGTGGAGTGCTTTGGGCTTCCTCTGACCAAATCTAATCTGAACGTTAGGTTGAGTAACATCGGAGATGATGGGCTCACGGATTGTCAAGTTCCCAGCTGCGTAGCTTTTGAGGGTAGGGAGATGTGCTTCCGTAGAAGCTGTGACCTCTTTACTTTCAGCCACTTACGTTAAATCTTATTCACTTATCGTTCTAGCAGTAGTAATCAACAATCGCTAGAACCTTCCCTCAGTGTGTCGGAAGCACGCACTAATGATGCCAACTGCACCGTACGGCTCACGAGGACTTACAAAAGAGTATAGCTCAGAGAGACTCCTAGAGATCCTTTCTTATACTTACTAATTCGCCCTAGTTCTCCAGTTTTCTTTTGTAACTCGTGCCTAATTGTTCTGTCTAAAATCACAAGATAGTGAGATAACCTTATCTCAAAACTTACTTCTATTTGTTACCTTAGAGCATATTGACCTGCTTGGGAATCTCTAAAGCATAGTCAATCTTTCTTATTCCGCAGAATGCCAGTAACGATGTCTTTTGCTCTCAGCGAGCAAAAATTCAGAAATGGATTTTCCCTAAGGTAACCGGTTTATGGTGTACTTTGAGATCTCGAGAGAGAGTGCTGATAGGTTAGAACTTCTACTGTATTCGCGACAACACTTAAATATATAATATCCGCTCTTGGACGGACGCTTGGTGAGAGAGCACGCGTGGCGTTAAGTTGGGCCTTGAATTTGTACATATCACAATCAGATATTGACCGGGTAATCGGCGAGCGCTCATTCGAGACCTCCTGCCAGATTCGCTATTATGCATCTATTAAGTTCTTTGGGTCCTCGCTCTACTCTTGATTTTGCTCATATTCGTTTATATTTACTAAGTATTTCTGCATCGGCCGTCCGCAAATCGCATGAAAATTATATTCTGTGGTTCGTTGTCTTGTTGAGACAGGAGCGCCTCACGGTAATCTTTGCTTTCATACTCCATTTCTGGTGCAATTCTAGTGTGTAAGCTTCTGCCGCACAGGGGATATATTGTCTTCTGTACTCTTCCTTACTCTAGCTATACATTTCTTTAGAGTTCTATCATGTTATGATTTATGGCAATCCTACTAACCTGCAAATCTCTTTTTATATCTGTCATCCACTTCGCATAGCCACCGCATGACTCGAACCAACCTATCTCATTCTACTCAACTCATTTCAATACTGTGACATTTCACCAGAGAATGTTGTAATATCTGATGTGCAATGAGAATTCATCTCTGATCTTCTTATAATATGTCCGTCTTGTGAATCTCAGATTCACAGTTCGCTTGCTTGCGCATTCTGTGAGAGCGAGAGAATGTATTATTCCCAGAGTTGGGGTGTAGAGATCAGTCGTACTCTACCCCTGTTCCGCTAAAAATCAAACTCTATTATCTTTACACTAGAGAGGATGAATTAAAATCAACTAACAAAAGAGTATACACATAAACACGTCTAATTAATCTCAAATCTTTTGAACTCCAGATTCATACGCTATTCGCATCTCTTCTTTTCATCGGATGAGACTATTTCTTCATCGGATAACTCTCTGTGTTAGAACAATAAGTTTTTATCACCTTTAGGACTTTCTTAGGACCTTTTATCTGAGTCATTATAGACGAAATAAGAGAGAGAAGGATGTTCTGGAGAATACCTCGACATGTTCACACACCGATTTTTGAGACTGAGATGAGAAGTAGTCTTTTCAATAGTATAACTGTACCATTATTCTAATATGGACTTGCGCAAGATCTATTATTAGTTTCTTCTTCTCAGTTGAGTCCTGTCACGAGATGTTTTATTAAACAGAGGACCGATCTTTCATTCACGGCCCTTGTAACATTTCTGAGTATGCTTCTCGTGAGCAATCACATTGACTGGAGCGGGGCTCTCTCATTGTTCTATCTCTTTACGGATTTGTGGGTGGAATAAGGTGCACACATAAATAAGATCTTATTATCAACTTATGGCCAAGCAGGATGATTGCTAGATAATAACTCACTTTGAACAGCACATTCTCTATTTCGTCTTGAGCGAGCCGCGATCTGTCGGTGCTAATCATCTATAAATACATATGATATGAGTACTAAGGCTCACCGATTCACCAAGCTCTGAGAAGACTAAAGTCTAGTCAACTGCTTAGTAATGGGGCCCCCGTGTTCACGCCAGCTAACTTTTGAATAAAATTTCGCTGTGAGCAAATCACATTTCCCCTTTTTTTCACTATTTTTTTTATTTATGCAGCTGAGTGATTGATTGCTTCTCTCGCGCAACCTTTTTGTCACATACAGAGTAATGCCTGATCCCAATATTACCATTAACTGCAGTGTGCAGTCGCTCAGCAACGATGGCTGTACTACAGAGAGAGTGTTAAGTTGTATGTGACAGCAACATAAATATATAGGGTTGTTTGCTGTCGGTCGTGAGTAGAAGTTTTAATTTAGGAGTAAATATCACATAAGGAGAGTCAACTTTAGCTATGACTGCTGTCTGGGTGCTTCAGGCTTTGTTTTCTCTAGCACTTTTCTCTGTTCTGCTCCCTGTGAACATTAAAGATTGTATGTTTTCATTATTTCTAGCCTAACCCACCTTCTACCCCTTCACAGTTCTCCAGTCTGTTCTTTTTCATTCATTCTTGCTAAATTATTTAACATTTCGCTACCAATTCTATTTCGCAAATAGGATTTTATCTGTTTTAAACAGGAGAAGGATCTTTATGCACTGTTGGATGTTACGAAAATAGTTGCCATCAGAGTTGCCAACCGGAACACTTGATCAAAGCATCACATAGATCAAGTTCCTTTATATTTTTGAGGACTCGTGTTTCTTACATGCTATACCTAATTTTTTAAATCAAAATAACCAACTTTGCCCCACACATCGCTCCCCCATAAATTTTTAAGTAATAAGCATGGGGAACAATAAAGTTTTTGTCTTATCGGACAACCCGCAAGCAAATGAATTTTAGTAAACCAATCAAGAAGAAAACGTCGCAGTAAGTTATTGACTTTGGAAATTGGATGTTATTTGAATATTATGAATCCTGCAACCACTACCAGGATTTCTGAAATTAAGCTGTTATTCGTTATATAAGATTTTAAAGCTATTTTTTAATATAAAATCTACACTACTTCAATTATCACTATTTCAATCATTTTAACTATATAAAGGTAAATATAACTTAAATAATGTTATATTAATTTAATATTTAATAAAGGAACAATTTGCAAGGATTCCAAACTAAAATGCCGTAAATGCCAAACTGACAGACCGTAAAGAGAAACTTATCGAATATATTAATATTCAGTATATATATTATATATATATATTATTATATATATATCATATATATATATATATATATATATATATATATATATATATATTATATATATATATATAATTATATATATGGAATTTATCTAGATTTGAATCAGTGTTCGTTCGTATATGTGTCTATGGGAACATAGTCGGAATTGCCATTTCATAGTAGCCAGAGCTGGTTTTTTCCTTTTCATGCTGCTGAAGAACGATAATTTTGTCTTTGTCATATTTTATTTAAAGATATGTTTTGTTGGTAAAGTAAATTTTGTTATGAAATATTTTGTAATAATCTCATTTTTGTGTATTAATGAATACAATGGTGACAAAATTAATTATTAGTGTTATGCAATACACAAGTTAGTAAGTTAGAAAAAAAAATTGTATTCGCTACAATATTCCGTTAAGCGACACGTTTTAAATATAAATCTTCTTTATATATATAATATATATATATAATATATATATATATATATATTATATATATATATCTGAGATGTGAAGGGGGATATGAGATAGTTGTGTAGCTAAGGGAATATATATTAACTTTGTTCATAGAAAGCGATCATATCGTGCAAACTTATAAATACTGTAAATAATATACAGATACAAATTATATTTATATTATATATTATATATATATATTATACTATAATATATATAGATATACTAGAAGTATATATATATTATATTATATATATATATATATATATTATATATATATATATATAGTATATGTGGGATAAGATGAGAATGAGATAGGATTAGATACGATGGAATATATAATTAAAACTTGGGAACGTTTGGTAAATATTAGGAGGTACGATAAGGCTAAATAAATTTAGTCTAGATCTTGAATAAAATAGTATATACAAATAATGAGTGGCGCTTAAACACTATGTGTATTAAAATTTTTTGATTATATATTTATTATTATTAAAGATCTACTAAATTTATTTAAGGCCTTACTTACCTCTATATATATATTACTGAGTATATATGATAGGTTAGTATAAATATATTAATATAGGAAAACTGGATGGGAACTTTATGATAAGGCTTAGATACCATATATATGACTATATATATAATATTATATAGTAATATAGTATATATATATATATACTATATGACATTGAGGTTTTTAAGAATATATATATATTATTCTTTCTGTTTATTTATTTCATTTATGACTTAAAATTTGTAAACAAATTAGTAATTTTTTTTACTTAAAAACATTATCTAGGTTAGGTTTACGTGCTTCGGGCCCCACAAATAAAATGTAGGTAGGGTTTCTGTTTTGGGAAACGGACGATAAATCTAGGATAGGTCTCAGTGATTTTGGCAACGACTAAAAAATCTAGGTTATGTCTACTCGGTAGCGGCTTTTTAAGTCTAGGTTGGGATAAAGTGTGGTTAGGGATATAGTTAGGATATATAATTCACATATATATAGTATATATATATATATATATATATATATTATATATATATATATATTATAAATATATATATATATAGTATAATAGTCGCGTCTTCGGTTCGTACATTTGTCTAACCAAGCTGACAGGCTTGAGTGGCATCGCTAACCACAGCCATGTTACTCAACAAAGCACTAGTCGTGTGTTAGGAACAATGTACGAAGACAAAAAATCTGAGAGAATAGATAAGAGGGGGCGGATGGTGTGTGAAGGCGTCGGCGAGTATGATGCCCACGAAGATGCATTTATAGAAGAGTTGGGGAAACACAGTTATTCAAATCATGATTTTTCAAATATATATGTTAAATATATATATATATATAAGTATATATATATATATATACTATATATATTATGAGTATAATTATATATATATATAGTATAGATATATATATATATGGAGTATGATATAGAGAGGGAGAGAAGAAGAGAGAGAAGAGGAGAAGAGAGAGAAGATTCAAAATTCTTCAAAAACATTTGCAATTTGGTTCGTCACCGGTGTTTCACGTAGAAAAGTGAGCGAAATCATACTCTATGACAGATAAATTTCGGTTTTTTCGAACTGTACAGTCAAGGTATGTGCCTGTTGGTTAGTGACGAAATTTGAAAGATGTATTATGCCCCAAGGCTTAGAATTTTACTCTTCAATAACAGAGTAGGAAGAGAAAATTTTCCAAATGAATTTATTATATCTAATTGTTCATTACAGTAGTTTGATGTTTTCTTTAAATTTATTTTAAGAAATTATTTTCTTTTAAACCTTCAAAATAAAAAATTGTAATAATTTTAATGTAACTTGACTATTTTAATTTATTTTATTAAAAACACTCAAAAATATTGGGTAGAGCTACCTACCCGGCCTACCCTATGTATCCGTCCCTAATATGAAGTTGGCTCAGCACCGGTTGGCTGGCGCAGCTGGCGTGCGAGTTAATAAACATTTCGTATAACAACAATATTCGTGTGTCTTATATAGGTTATCGAGACAGTAGATCTCGAATATGATGGGTTATAGAGTCGTATAGGGTGTCTAGGACCGCCATTAGGGAGGGCCCTGACTGAAAAAAAAAGAGCACACGAGTGGCAAACAAAGGCGAAGGAGATAGAAAGATGGATGAGAGAATATGAGGATAAGAATGCAAAAGGAATCGACTCAGAGGAGTAGGAGTTGGCATCGGCCCGGTGCTGGCTCCGGTGCGAAGTGCCGAAGTTATTAAGATTAGTTGTGGCTAATGGAGTACAATATTGGTGGTCACGTTATATATGTTATTTGGGGTCTGTATGATTTCGAAAATAATGGCTTTAGAACCATCAAGAAAATAACTAAATAAATTGACAATAAATAAATAAATTTCTTATTACTTTTGTTTATAACTTACAAATTTACGTTTTTTACATACCATATGAGCATTAAATCAGTTAAATCAAACCCAACGCATCCAACGCCTACGGCTGGCAATCGTGGGATGAATTTTTAGCACTGATAAGAAGGATTCATTTTCTTACAGTAGCATTTCTGTAGTCAAGTCTCGAATTTGTAAACAGTGAGCACCCTCGGGAGTTGTAGTATTGTAATAGTGCAATCATAAATTCCCAACCACCATCCAACTACCCTCCTCTGTCCATCGTGATCTATTGATCTATTGATCTGATTGATCTATTGATCTATTGAACTATTGATTAAGTCAATTTTTTTGACTAAAATTATCATTTTCTACAGCTACCCTAATAGCCATAAATCATTAAATAACTACAATCGCAACCACCCTCGCGGTCCAATCGGTGATCTTTGATTTATTGATCTATTGCTCTAATAACTTTTGATGCTATTGAGGTGTTGATCTAACTGATTTATAAAATTATCAAATTTTGTTTAGCTGGGAGAATTACATGTTTAGCAGTACGCTAGAATCAGTAAAGTCAGTAATCAAGA
This sequence comes from Trachelipus rathkii, assembly GCA_015478945.1. Taxonomy (NCBI): domain Eukaryota; kingdom Metazoa; phylum Arthropoda; class Malacostraca; order Isopoda; family Trachelipodidae; genus Trachelipus; species Trachelipus rathkii. The sequence goes on from JABUQX010055796.1 coordinate 53,401, forward strand.
ACCACAATCCAAACCCTCTGTCAATGTGTGGTTCTATTGCTCTATTTGGATCTATTGATCTATTGATTGCAAGTGAAACAATACCTTCACATCCGCTTGTTTTACATACCTAGGAAGCAGTAAATCAGTAAAATCAAGCCATCCCAGCCACCCTGCTGTCCAATCGTGATCTATTTGATCTATTGATTTATTGATTATTGATCTTGATCCTTATTTTACTATTGATCTATTGATCTATTGATCATTGATTTATTGATCAAGTCGAAATTTTTACTAGAAATTATCATGAGTTTTACATATCCTAAAGCAGTAAATCAGTAAAGCAACAAGGGGATTAGAACGCAGTCCAAATCGTGATCTATTGACTATTGATTCAAGTCAAATTTTTTACTAAAATTATCATGTATTATACATACCTAAATCAGTAAATCAGTAAATCAAACACCATTGCGCCGCCCTCGCTGTCATACGCTTGATCTATTGATCTAGTTGATCTATTGATCTGAAATCGAATTCAAGTCACATTTCGATAATCATCTTGGATAAACATAACATAAATCAAGTTCTTTTACGAAAGATCAATCAAGTTCTTTATACACGTAACAAAGTTTTCACATTAAATGAGAAGAGCTTGACTGAGATCTGAACGTATGAATGATCCCACACTCGCACAACAACTGACACCGCTTAGAACATGAATATAGCGACTGTTAAGCGTTAAGCCACACTCACACTACAGAGTAACAACATAGCATACAAAAAACGTAACTCTATTCACACTTTGTCAGCATATCTCTAACATGAAAATGTTAATTTTTTATATGAACGATGGTAAATTATTTAACTAAAATTTATCACACAATTGCGTTAATTATTATAACAGGGCAGCGAAGTATGCTTAAACGAACAAAGTTTTCCACATCAATAAACCTAACATAGCGTTTTAACATGATCTAAGAAAATATATGTATTTAGATATAAAAAATAACACATCTTAAACACGAATGAACAGTTAACATTAACAAAGTTCCCCACTTAACACCAGTAAAGTAACTAGCATGGTATGCAAAACGTAACCTATTCTAAGACTTTTCAAGCATATCTCTAAATATCAATGTTAATTTTACGCTGACACAGTAACATTTACTAAAATTTATCAACAAATTGTTTATTATAAGGCTGATCAACCGGAATATAAACTCCTGAAGTAAAAGAAGTTTATCCACATCAATAAAACTAACGTAAAGCCAACATAGCGTAACATGAACTAAGAAATATATGTACAAGACAGGCTAACAGAAACTTACACACGAAAACTGTTAATATTAAGAGAAGTTAACACATAACACCAGTACAAGTAATACACATTGCCTGGCCAAGCGTAACCAGCCTTACTTTCAAGCATAAGCTATTAAATTTAACGCTAATACTTGCTGACACAGTGACATTTACGCAGAAAAATTTATCATAGATTGGGCCCGAGTTATCATACTGAATCAAAGCGGATGATACTTCTAACGTAATAAAGTTTCAACATCAATAAAGCTAACATATCGTACCATGAACTGAGAAAATAATGTACAAAGACAGACCTAACACAACTTACACACGAATGAACGTGTTAGACATTAACAAAATTCCCACACTTAACAACAGTGAAGTAACTAACTTAACACTTCGTGCAAAGCGTAACCTATTCCTACGTTTTCAAGCATATCTTTAACATAATGTTAATTTAATCTTACAACGACACAGTAACATTAGCAAAAATGCATATAGGACCTTGACGATTATCTACAGACCGAGACTATAGAGACCTACGTAACAAAAAGTGTATCATTATTCTATAGTAATATTGTAACAAAATTTATCAAAAAGCCACTTACCTAAATATAATCAAATGCCCTGCGCCGAAAATAGTTTTGCATAACATCATACAAAGTTTATCGCAAACTATCATAAAAAGTGAACAAAGTTTTTATCCAAACATAACAATAAAAAAAGAAATTCTTTGAATAAAAATATCATAAGTAAGAGGTGTAAACAGTTTTACGAATTTAAAAGGAAGTGATTCGTAACTCAGTAAATCAAACACCAGCACATCCTATCGCATCCCGTCCTATGTGACTTTGATCATTTCGAATCTAATGATTAAGGTCACATATGAGTACCGATTTCGGATAAACATAATACAAAAATAGGTTCTTTTTATACTAACCAAGAATATATGCTAACGTAAACATTGTTTTTCCACATTAATAAAAGCTAACATATGCACTTACCAGATACTCACATCTCTAACCAAATGACAAACCTAAACACCCAAATCTCTGAAATAAACTACTAACATTAACTAAGTTCCATACTTAACTAAACTATACCTAACAATGCATAAATCAAGAACGTCAACTATCCAGCTTTCAAGCATACTCTCTAACATATGCATTGTTAATTTTAATTAAACTATTGATCTCTACGTCGCCATTTCGAGTATCATTTCGTATTAACACTACGCACAAAAAATGAGTTTTCCTTTTATATTCTTAACAGCGAATATAGCTAAGCATAAACATGTTTTCAACAATTTAATAAAGCTAACATAGATCATATGAACCTAAGAAAATAATGTACAACGAAAAACTTGCACAACTTACGCCTAATAAACGATCATTAACACAGTTCACACTTAACACCAGTCAAGTAACTAGCATTGCATACAAAACGTAACCTATTCATACTTTTGTCAAGCATAATATTCTCTAACATATATAACGTTATTTACAATTGAACATTGTAATATTTAGACAAAAATGTTTAATAAAACATAAGCGGCACGTCTAATTTACAGACCAACGAATAACTGAAAATATAACAAAGTTTTTATCCAAACATAACATAAAAATAAGCGTCTTTGAATAGAATATCAATAGTAATGATATAGATAGTTTACAATTTCCAAAGCAGTAATTCAGTAAATCAGTAAATGCAAAACGTAAAGTAACTGAGGTTCAAGATTTATTAGCCGATGACTGATTGATCAATTTGTCAATATTCCGAAGTAATGCATTTACGATAAACATAACACAAAAATAAAGTTCTTTATACTAACCATCGATATATGCTAACGTAACAGTTTTACATTAATAAACCTAACATTAACATAACCTGACTAAGAATATAATGTACAACGACAGACCTAACACACCATACGTACGAAATAAACTACTAACATTAACACAGTTCCATACTTAACAATTTACAAAACGTAACCTATTTCCACTTTTTTCAAGCATATCTCTAACATTCAATGTCTTAATTTACATTAACATCGTGAATATTTAACAAAAATATCTAGCATATCCTGGTCTAATCATCATACTGACACAGAATATATGCTAACGTACCGAAATTTTTTACATCAACTTCGTAATATTTAACAAAATTTATTCATAACATAGTCTAAATTATCATAGTCCCACCAACGAATATAATTGCAAAGACAAAGTTTTAACGGATACACATAACATAAAAAATATACAAAATTTTTATCCTGACATAACATTAAAAATAATTCTTTTGCAAAAAAATATCACGAGTAAAGGAGCGATTAGTTAACTGATTTCAAAGCGTAAATAAAGTTAAATTCAGGTAAATCAAAACAATCACTCTTCTACATCACAAGACAGCACACTGCAGCATGTGTCTGCCTGCAGAGGGAACTAGACCGTCCCTTGTTTTGTGGTTTGCGTGCCGCAGGCATGTAGGAAAAGTCATGCTTAGCGACTGTTGGCATTCATTAAATATAGTTACAAAATAGCCGAAATCTTCTCAATTTTATATGTAGAGTTTAATGCTGTTCAACTCATTGAACAAATGATTTTTTTTATTTGATTGAATAGACTCAAGTGACTTGCTTTAACTAATAAATTGTTATAAATTGTTTGCAGATCAAGAACACTACTTGCACTTCTACAGTTAATAAAGGCACCTATTAACTATCTGAACTTACCTATAGCAATCTGAGAAGGAACAAAAAAAGCTTAACAACTGCTCCCTTCAAATTCTGGTGAAAGGTTCCACTCGAGGGGTACCAGAACTTATTGACTCAGCTAGTTTGGTTAGTTACAAAAGGGTCGAACTCAGCAGTTTAGTAACATGAAGCATTCCTGGAGCTTTTGCACAAAGCAAAAAGTGATGCAAAACTTCTGCACCTTGAAAATGGTCCTTTTCTGGAAAGATAATGGAACCAGTTTCCCAAGGTCAGAAGTTGGCAACCCAAAGATCAGTTCAAGAAATTGAAGTTTCTGCTGTGTTGTCTGTAAGTGTCTTACGGCAATGGTGGACTTGTATGGCCCGGTTGCTGGCGATGCCAAGTTAACGGATTTGATCTTTAGTTGAGAACTGAAACGTTATGCATACCATGATTCCTATAATTGTGCTGACAAGCGGAAAAGTCTTAGCAGACATAGTTTGGGTGTCTGAATAGAGCTTGTAATTGGCTCTTTTCTCACAAATGGTATCTGACGAAGACAAAGAGATTATGAGGCTGAGGCTCCTCCAATTTGAAAGTGCTGGAAGCACTACAGATCGTGTAGGAGCATCCTTTGGAAAGCTTAACCTTAAGCCAATTTCAGAGGAGATGGAGTCACTGAGTGATTTGATTGGCCCTGGATCAATGAGCTTTTTCCATATTGTGAATGCTCCCTATGAGTTTCTTTAAACACCAGCAGATGAATGGACAAAAACGGATGACTTTCTTCAAATGAAGACAATTGTTCAAAATCTTCAAGTAGTTAACGAAGATGCTGAAAGAGGAGTAAAGCTATGCCATGATTTCCTGAGTGTAACAAAGGACGAAGAAAGATTTCAAAATGTACTCCAAGTAGTTGAAAGTTCACGAAAAAAAGTTCCCGATCAGCGCAAACTTTCATCAATTACAAAAGCCATCATATTTCAAATGTGCAACATGATTGATATTAATTAACAAAGGCTACAATTTTTATATAATTAAAGAACATTGGAGATATGACTATTTAGAAAACATTATATTACATAAATGGAAAGAAAATATTGCGTTTTTTCAACCTTAAAGTGGGTATTTTAGGCTAAACACAGGAGTAAATTTAAATAATTTGAAGGTGTAATGTTACTATATTATTACAATTTGATGGTGCAGGATTCAAATTTTTTGCTTTAAAATCGGTACACGGACATACATAGTCCACGGTCATCAAAGAGTGATGCAGCCAGACAGTTGCAAAATTTTGAACAGCGATTTTGCAGGAAGTCGGATACTAAACTAAAATGTTATATATGTAAGAGTATATATAATTATATGAGAGTAATATATATATATATATATATTAGTGAGTAATATATAGTAGTATTACTAGTATATATTATATATATAATAGATAGTATATATATATAATAATATACATATAGTAATATATGTATAGTATAGGTAGAGGGAGGAGGGAGTATATATATTATATAATATATACTATATATATTATTAGTTATATATAATATATATATATCTTGATGAAGAAAAATATATGTGTATCACTGAAAAAGCGGGGTCACTAGCTTTCTAGACGAATGTCGGCTGCGGTAGGACTAGACCTAACCTACGATTGAATTGTCGGTGCGTAAACCTTGACTAGTCGTACTAACGCAGATTTTATCATAGAGCCAGAGAGAAGTACTGACCGCGGGATGCGTGATTGCATTTTTCGTTGGCGGAGCAACTAAACCTAGTGTAACTACCAACGGATTCAGAGAGATAAAAAGAAAGAGCGATGTTTTTGCGTAGGACTTGGAGGTACCTAAGGGAAGTTGTGCATTGGCCGGAGTGGGTACGCGTAGACCTCAGAGCGCGCTAGATAATTAAGCGCGAGCGGCATGAAAACGTGCAGGATGATTCTAATGAGAGTGGAGAAAAAAATATCTTTGCTGAAACGGGTACACTTGGAGCCAGCAATGTTTAACTATTAACATAAAAAATAACAATTTCCTCTTATTTTCGTATTTCAATTCGCTTTTCTTCACTTTTCACAAAGCCTTTTTTATCTACTATGAAGACAAATCTTGTTATTCATGCTTTTGTCCTGACACATTTGCATAAAACTAAATAAATTTTTTAAAATAGAACATAATTTATGTTTGTATTTACGCTTCAGAATGACAAATTTTGCATTCCGTTTCTTTATTTATCATATAAAGGGAAGTTTTCCTTAATTGGAATGTGCATGATATATGCCCATAATGAATATAAGGTCGTATGTTCAAAAAAAATTATTATTCCAAATGGGTTTCTCTATATATGTAATCAAATATCGATAAATAATTCGATTTGAAGGTTAAAACAAAATCTTAACTTATCACATATATATAAATATATATATATAGATAGTATAGATATATATAGTATATATATTTATATATATTAATATGATATACGTATATATATATATATATATATATTAATGATATTATATAAGTATGACAGCTATCGTATGGTGAAACGTGATATATGATTAGAATACACTTCATACCCAGAGTTAGATGCTTGCAAGGGTATGGCGCGGAGCGCTGGGATATAGATGTGAGTGCGAAGAGATACTAGTATAAGTTAGTGATATATATATGATATACTATATAATAGTATATATTACTAGTATATATGTATATAGTATATATATATATATATATATATAATATATAGTATATATAGTATATATATATAGTTACTAAGGCATTATTATACTATATATATAATACGGTGTATATATATATATATGATATAGTTTATAACAGTATCGAAGATTTACGTAATGAAGAAAAATATACTATTTTATATGAGCTAAGATATGTAATAGTAGTAATAGTTATATATATAATATAGTTATATATATAACGTGTGAGGGGGGGTGTAGCGATGTGTATAATAGCGAATATGAGTAAGGTAGATTAGGAGTGGTATGAGGGCGTGAATGCGGGAAGTTATAGGTATATATAGTATGTACTATAGTAGTAGCGTATAATATTATATAATATATATATAGATATATTTATATAATTATATAATATTGGTTACTTATATATATATATAGAGTATAGTAATATATGTAGCTAGGGGATATATTGATAACATAATAATATATCCATACTACGTATATATCGTATTATATACTATTAGTAATTTATAGATAGTAGCTAAAAATATCTATACGTATTATGCAGAAAGTGAGTGTAGAATAGTATATATGAGGGGACTATTATATATATATATTTATATAGTATATATAGTACTAGTAGTATTTATAGTACTTGTAGTATGATAGTTATATATATATTGATATATTAGTAGTGACCGTAGATAAGCGTGGCGTATAGTAAAGGTAAAGTATAGTATAGCTAATATTATATATAGATAGATAATTATATAATATATATAGAAAATATATATAAATATAATTATGAAGTAAGTAGTATATATATATATAAATATATAATATAAGATTGTATATTTGTTATAAAGTTAATAGATTAGAATATAATGAGACTAAAATAGATAATATTATTATTATTATAATGATTTTATTATTATATTATTATTTTATTATTAATTATTAAATTATTATTATTATTAATTATTATGATTATTGATTATTATTATATTATCATTATTATGATTATTATTATTATTATTAATTATTATTATTAATTATCATTTATTATAATTAATTATTATTATTATTACATTATTATTATTATTATTATATTATTATTGTTATTATTATTATTATATAATTATTATTATTATTATCTATTATTATTATTATTATTATATTATTTTTTATATTGTTATTATTATTACCATTATTATTATTACCAAATTAATAATTATTTTTTTATTATTATTATGTAGTTATTATTTATTAATTATTATATTAGTATGTATTATTAAGTCATTATATTATTATTATTATTGATTAGTAATTATTGTTTATTTAGAAATATTTATTATTTTATTATTATTATAATAATATTATTAATTCATTATTGTATATAAACTTAATTGGGATTAATTAGTAATTTAGAATAATAATGATAGTAATCTAGTTATTATTATTATATTAGATATAATATGTAAGTAATGATTGATATAGTTTTATTTTTTTAGTTGAGAGTCGGAGATGTATATAGTGTCTTCATATTGGGAGAGATGTATTAAAATATTTGATTATGAGATTTTATGGGATATAATCTAGAATAATTGATTATTAAGATGGGGGAGTGTAAGTAGTTATTGTTATGTAATTGGGATATGATTATTAAGTTAAGGGTGTAGGAAAACATATTTTAGAAAATATTATTCAGGTTTAGAGATCTCCCTATAAACTGTTCAATGAATATAGCATATCTATTTACTAATCTTTATTTAGAATTGTGGGTTGCTATTTTTTGCCCACATAGTTATAAGAAAAGTGGTTTTAAAACTTGAATATCTATTTGGTCGATTTAATTTAAAACTTAGGACTGATGGTAGAATATCTATTTCGATAGAGTGTGAATGCAATGAGCCGCTAGTTGTTGATTTCTATACGGCAGTTTCAACTCTTTTTTTCGACACGAGAAATAATTTGAGGTATTTAAGACTCTCTGGCCTGGAAACAGCTTCTCAACGATTCTTTTCCATGTCTTAATGAATTTCAAGAAGGCAAATATTCTCTTCTCTCTCTCTGTCAAAGTATCTCGTCGATCTGTCTTGTGTGCTAACAGAGTTGCTCATTCGGTCTCGAGCAGATAGCATCTCGAATCATGCTTCTCTCTGTCGTCTCTAGGTCATGATCTCTGCATCTACGTCGGATCAAGTGTAGCGGTCTGCTCGTCCATCATCGCTGCGTCGGTCTTCTTCTCGAAGAAGCTCCTCTCTAGATGTGGGTCGCGTCTGCTCGTCTCTGTATCTCCTCTGTCTATATTAATATATATAATATATATATGGATGGAATAGTATATAGATATATTATAATATATGAATATATGTATATAATATATATATGATGATATATATATATATATATAGTAGAATCGCTAGTCACTTATATATGTAGATGATATGAAATAACTATATATAAGTGCATAGGGTGGACAACTTGACGCAACCTGAAATCCGGAAGGTGCAATGTTGCAAAGCAACATTTTGTAACATTTTGCAAGGAAGTGTCAAGGTTAGGGTTTTTAAGGTCATTGAGACGAGGTTTAGGCCCTAAAGATGGGAGCGGAGCCCCAGGCGGTTTTTTTATTTCTAGAAGTTTTAAATGATTCGGTAGATATTTTTTGATGATCCAAATCTTTTTCGATGTTTTTTGCCCCTAAAGAACGATTTTTTTATCATTTTTCTATCGTGTCGGGTTGACCTTTTTAAATTTTAAATATAATATAAAGAAATATTAATATAATTACATTCCCAGTCGATTAATCGTTGTAGTTAGTGGCCGAGTTCGTCGGAGCCCTTTTTTTTAAACGAAATGATGTTAAGCGTATCGTTTTGAAATTGTATATACGTTTTTGAGGTATTAACCTGATACGCACCAGTTTGGTGACCGAAGGTACCTAAGTGGTGTGTCTAGCGCAAGAGTCATTCGCTGAAATCTATGTTTGGCTTAAACTATCGGGTTAAAATTTGGATATGAGCTATATAATGACGTAATTACTTCCCCTCGCGTCCCCGTTTAGGGAGGCTTCCCACCTTAAAACTTTGAAATGATGTAGAAAGACTGAAATTGGAGAGCGGATTCGATATCGGAGTTGAGACGAAGATTCTGAGTCCGAAATTGTGGGTCCCCTAGAAAATAGAGAGGAAATCATGGAATGCAAAAACGAAGAAGAACGGAAGGAGGAGGAAGCAAGAATGAGGAATGAGATTGAGAGGATTCAGATCAGAGGAGTCGGAATGTAACGCATGGCACGAGTGCGTGCTGGATGCCGGTGCGGTGCTGAGTGTAGTAAAGCCATTCGTGTTATATATATGATAAGTCATTACTGTTTCAGATGCTTATGCTCTAAGATGTAATTGTCGTAATTTGCTCATCTGAAAAGGATAACCCGTTTTGTCTAAATGTTGAGAATTGACATTATATGTTCAATTCTAATTCTTTTAAAAGTACTGATATATTTCTTTTTCCTAAATTGAAACATACATATATGTGTATGCTATTATTATTTTTATGAAGTTCATTTACTTTACCTTTAGGTTAGTTTTATTTTATTTATTAAAATAATTTTTATAAACTTATTTTTTTAATAATGTGTATTATGATAAATTTAAAATGTTTTAATTATTTTTATTTAATTTTTTTAAATTTTTAATTTTTTATTTTTCTTGAAATATTTTTTACTTTATTGTTAGATAATTTATTTTTTATTATTGTTTATTTTAATTTGTATGTGTTTTAAGGTTGGAAAAAAGACATGTTTTTTAATGAAATTTGGATATTTGTTTTTATATTTAATTTTCATTTAAGAAGCAGCACTTATTAACCTTGAAAATTTAAACATTCTCAATTAATGTTCTATTGGCCAAAAGATGATTATGAAATTTTATTTTGTATATGATTAAAAATAATAAAAATTAAGGAAATGTTATCATGTTTAATGTGTCGGGAAAGAATTTGTAGTTTGAATGTAATAAAGAAGTAAATAAGTTAAGTACAGTAATAGATAAGCACCCACCATGCCTAGTCATGATCTATTGATTTAGTGTATCTACTTTGATCTGCATTGATCTATTGTCTGTATTGATTCAAGTCATTTTTTTATGTAGTATATAGCGCAAAAACTTTTTTTTTTTTGGTTTATTTTGCTTAAACACTTTTTTTTTTTTACGAAAATTTTTTATGCTCTTCATGTTTATAAGTAAAAAAATTAGCAGTTTTCGCGATGACCAAAAGGCAGTAAATAGTAAATCAAACACCCACCCCACTCTTCACATCACGCCATGCGTTACTACTTTACGCCATATTGATCAAGTCATCATTTTTGTAATAACATAACCATAAGTATTAGATCTTTGAAAAATTTCATAGTAAAAGTCAAATTCAAAAGATGAGGAAGAGGAGTCCTGAGAAGGATTCAGAGTGCAGAGGAGTCGGAATCGTAAGCACTGGCACTGGCACCGTGTGGAGCCGGTCGGTGCGAGTTAGTAAACATTTGTTTAATAATACAATATCATTACTGTTCAACATGATGCTTCTGTTAACATGTAGCTATGTCGTCATTGCATTGCTCATTCTATAAAACCTCTGTCCAGTCAGGGGTAAGTGACATTTTTTATTTCATATTCTTTTCTTTAAAACGTTAACTAATATATATTTTTTTTCCAGAATTGAAACATAATATCATTTTTTGCGTAGTTTAATTAAATGATATGATTTTGTTATACTTTTCTTAATTTTATTTATTTAATTTTAGATTTAATTTTTATTATATTTTTTATTTAAATTTATTTTTCTACTTTATTTTTTATTACAATATGTTTATTTTAATTTTTAATTTTTTTATTTAAATTTAATTTTTCTATTTTTTTTATATAGATAATTTTTATTTTTAATACTTTGTGTTTAATTTATTTTATTTTAAGTTTTTTAAATTTTAATTTTTAGACAATTTATTAAATTCACCTTCTAAACTCAAGACATTTTTTGAAAGTTATTTATTACGAATAATAAATTTTTTTAAAAACTTTATTTTTTTTATTGTGCAAACTTTTTGGTTTTACTAAAATTTTTCTTCTTTCCTGTTGGCAATTCAAAAGATTTAGCAAATTACTTACGCGCTAAAGCAGTAAATAGCAGAGTCAGTAAATTCAAACATCCCACACTCCTCGTCCATGATCTATTGATTATGTCTATTGATCTCATTGATCCATTGGATCTATTGATGCTACTGTGAATAGTCAGGTCAATATTTTGTATACATAACACAAAAACTTTTATTTATTTTTTGTTTTTATTTGCTTTAAATACATTTTGTTTTTTACTAAAACTTTAGCTTTTCAGTTTATGACTAAAATTGTTATGTTTTCCATACCTAAAGCAGTAAAATCAGTAAATCAACCAAACACATTCCCCACCCCAATTCCCAGAATGGCTATCATTGATCTATTGATCTATTTTTTCAAAGGCATATGATAAAGGATAGGCAAATTTAAGTCGTAGAAAAAATTTCATAGTAAAGGTAACTTTACAGAATGAGGAAGGAGGAGTTTGAAAAGGATTCAGAGTCAGAGGAGTCGGAAAATCGTAACCGGCACTGGCACCGGTGATGAGCGGTGCGGTGAACGAGTTATGTAACAATTCGTTGGCCAGAACACCGTTAAAAACATCATTACTGTTCACATGAACTGTTTGCTCTACATATACATGTGTAATTGAAATTGCTATCATGCAAGATAACCCGTTTTCTAATGTTGAAGACTGACATTTATATTTTCAATTCTCATATTTTTTTATAAACGTTAACTAACATAATTTTTTTTCCTAAATTGAAACATACATATATTGTTGGCTATTTTTATTTTTTAAGTTTCATTTTACATTTATACTTTGTGTTTAATTTTATTATTTTAATTTTTTTTTTTTTTTTTAAATTTATTTTTCTAACTTATTTCTTTATATAAGTTTTATTTTACATTTATACTTTATGTTTAATTTTTTATTTTTTTATTTAAATTTTTTTTAAATTTTTAATTTTTTTTAATTTTTTTTATTTAAATTTATTTTTCTTACTTTATTTTTTTTATAACTTTAATTTTATAATTTTAAATGTTTTATTTTTAATTTTTATTTTAATTTTTAATTTTTTTATTTAAATTTATTTCTTTTTTTATATATATAAGTTTTATTTTTTTATACCTTGTGTTTAATTTATTTTATTTTAAATTTTTTTAATTTTTATTTTTTTTATTTATTTATTTAAATTTATTTTTTAAACTATTTTATTTTTTAAGTTAATCTATTTAGAAAAATACATTTTTTAAAAACTTTATTTTTTTTTTATTTCTTTAAACTTTTTGTTTTTTACTAAAAATTTTAATGCTTTTCATGTTTATAACGAAAAAAATGCATTTTACATACCTGTAAAGCAGTAAATCAGTTAAAGTCAGTAAATAAACCGCCACCCCTCCCTAGTCATGATCTATTGATTATTGTCATATTGACTATTGAATCTTTGAATCAATTGATCTATTGATCAAGTCATATTTTGTATAACTAACGCAAAAACTTTTATTTATTTTTGTTTAATTGCTTTAAACATTTTGTTTTTACTAAAAATTTTATGCTGTTTCATGTTTATAGTAAAAAATTGCTTTTCCATACACTAGAAGCTAGTAAAAATCGTATTTCAACACCAACAACCACTTCCACACCATTCCATGATCTATGATTACTTGATTTTATTGATTACAAGTTCACATTTTGGTTTTAACATAAGCACAAATAAGTTCTTTGAAAAAAATTTCAATAGTAAAGTATTTAACAGTAACTATCAACCTACTCATAACTGTTCCACCCACCGACACACCACACACACACACACACACACACACACACCAACAACACACACTCACACACACATACACACATCACAACACGATTAAATTGTTAATTAACAAAGTTTCACACTTAGCAGCAGTAAAATAACTAACATTACAAACAAAACGTAACCTATTTCACGCTTGTCAAGCATATCTCTAAGCATATAATAAAAATAAATGATCCACACACAAACACACACACGAATAAACTGCTAACATTACAAAGTTCCATACTTAACAACAGTAAGCTAACTAATAACATTAATACAAAACGTAACTCTATTTCACACATTTCAAGCATTTTTCCAAAGCTTACACTAAGAATAAATGCACATGCAACACGCACACACACACACAAACACACACCACAACACTAATACTCACACATGCCAACATTAACAAAGTTTCCACACTTAACAACAGTAAGTACTAACCATTACATACAAAACGTACCTATTCATACTTTTTTAAGCATATCTGTAATACATATCAACTGTTAATTTTACATTACATGTAATATTAACAAAGATTTTCGGTATCCTAATATTGTAAGAAGCTCGAATAAATGAAACCCCACATGACACACATACACATACACACCAACACACGCACGTGCACACACACATACACAGCACACACACACAAACCAACAAGATAATCCGTTTTCTTTTTTCAAATCATGCGTTTTCTTTTATAAATGTCAATCCTAAAATAATGTTCTGCTATTTTATTTTGTAAGTTTCATTTAACATTTATTGCTTGATGTTTAATTTTTTTTTGTTCAATTTAATTTTTTAGATTTTTTTTTCAATTTTTATTTTTTTTTATTTATTTTTTTAATTTATTTTATGTTTTACTAAAATTTTTAGCTTTCATGTTTATAACGTAAATTTTTTTTTATCGTTTTACACACTAAAGGCAGTAAAGTCCAGTAAATCAAACACCACCCTCCCCTCCTCTCTGCCCTACCTCCAGCCATCCTGTGATCTATTGATGCTAGTTGATCTATTGATGCTATTGTTTTTAAGTCCACTTTTCGAGTGTGAATTTTGTGATAAACATAAACATAGAAATCAGTTCGTTTATACACTAATCAGCGACATAACAATGCAACGTAACAAAGTTTTCAACCATATATAAGCACATTAGAAAGTTCTCAAAGCTAAACAGACAGTTAAGTAACTAACAGTAGCATAGAAGAAACGCTAACTATTCACACTTTTTCAGCATATCTTTTAACATATCAATGTTAAATTTACATTAATATAGGTAATATTACAACGATTTATGCATATCCTAACTAACTATTGTAATTAATTAAGAAGGTAATGAACAAAACATCACCAGAGTGTAGAAGTTGTACTATTAATAAAGCTAATCAATAGCATCACTAAACTAAGAAGTATAAGCAATGTCCTACTATCGACACAACCTAACTACCTACCCTCGGCAATGACGCTGCGATCGTTTTTTGCGTTCGGGATCATATCCGCGCGGACTTACGCGGCGGACGTACAAACGTCGCTCAACTTTTGTTTTTAAGATTTTTCTTCCTTTTTTTTGTTATTGTTTGGAATATTTTTGTTGTATTAGGTCCTTTCTGAGTTGTTTGAGCCATTATTTTGAAAATTATGTTGGTCTAACACTATTTTTAATTTTTTTTTAGCTTATAAAAGCCAAGTATCTTCATCCTGTATGTCCTTCAATATTTGTAGTTTAATTTTGAGAATATCGGACATAAGTTCGTAATAGTTATATAGATAAAGGCTAAACAGTACAGTGGTTGACTACTTTTAAGGATTCTAAAAATGCGCTTTTTTGTATGTATTTTTTTTTTTATTTTTTTTTGTTATTTTTACAGGAAATTTATAAATAGATCGATGAGCATTATCAATACAGAGGAAAAAAAGTGTTTATATTATAGAAATAGTGATATACTATATATAAAATATATATTAGTTACAATAATATAGTACTATAATATTATATAAATTATATAGTATTAGTATATATATATAGTAGTATAGTACATATATATATAATCTATATTTATATATATAACTTATAATACTATATATATATATATAAGTATGTATATAATATATCGTATATATGTATATTATATATATATTATATTATATTATTACTCATATATATACATATATTAGTTTATATATTATATTATTAATATTATATATATAAGTTAGTATATAATATATATAATTATATAGATATAATTAATTAATTATATATATGTATAAATATATAGTATATATATATATATATATATAGTCTATGATATATATATATTAATATATATACTATATATATATAATATTTATATATATTATATATATTATTATATTATATATATATATATATATTATATATATATATATATATTATATATTATATATCTATTTTATATATATATATATATATATATATATATATATATATATATATATACTATATATATATATATAGATATATATAATTTATATATAATATATATATTATTATAAATATATTAATAATCTATAATATATATATATATATATAATATATATATATATATATATATTAATATTATATATATATATAATATATATTATAATAAGTATATATATATATATTATATTATATATATATATATATATATATTATTATATATATACTATTATTATAATATAATATATATATATTATATGATATATATATATTAATAATATACATATACATTATATATATATCTATATATATATAATATATATATTATATATATATATAATATAATATATATATATATATATATATATTATATTATATATATATAATACATAGTATATAGTTGATAATCAAAGGAAACTGCGTAATAGTATATATATATTAGGGTATAATATATATATATATATATTATAATATATATATAAGGTATG
>JABUQX010055797.1:0-2500 GCA_015478945.1 Trachelipus rathkii
AACATTCTCTTTTCTCTGGTATAAATATCACAGATCTCTTTGACGTACAAAAATGCTGTTATACACTTCATCGTCTTCTAATCTCATACTGACTATCCTCATCTCTCTGGCTACATCTTTCGATTGGTAACAGGGTTTTTAGAATGATTCATTTAATTATCACCACACAACCAACGATTTGGATCCGAATCAAGCGACACTGATGGATATCGTTTCAAGTCTCTTACTTACTTCCTTTTGTTAATTAGTAAATAAGGCCAATCTCTACTTTATCTGTGTACACTCTCACTAATACTATTTCCACACAGCTGTACCAGTTTCCCTTATGAGGTCAACATGCGCTAAACGTATTAGTAAATTCATCAAACTGCCAACACTATTTTGGCTTACACGCAAAAATCCCCACAAACCTCTCCCATCCGCGTTTCTTCTCCTATTCAAACGCTCCTTCATTTTGCATACTCCTCGATCTTCTTATTCTCTCCGCTTCCTATTTGCGCATTTCAAAATAGTCCCCCATGAATCTCTTTCACTTCAGTATTTTTATTACTCGCGGTGCCATACCTACATGGTGGTGGCACTTGTTCATTAAAAAACATTCTATTATAATCTATCGGATCATATAACACTTGGTGTGGTGCAAAACCTGATATTATGCCAGAGGGTCATACCTTTCAAGCCTCAAGCTGCTAATAGCATTAATTTCTCATACTTTTTGAAACTATGTCCTCTACTCTTATTCTGCCATTAAGTCGTGATAATCACGGGAACAACCCCTGCCACCCCATACTTTCTCTCCTGCATCCTCCCTTGTATATCAGTTGTAATCCACTAATTGTACTTCTCCTTCTCCCCTCACTTTCATCCTCGTCTCGCAGCAACCAGGAATCAGTGGTCCATCGGTCACATTACATCATGATTCCGACTTATCCTATAACCATGGTAGCTTTCCGTCCATTTGATAGGCTAAGCATTAAGGTGAGTTGGTAATATTACGAGAATAGGTCATCCTTGGGGTGTAGTACGAGTAAGCTCAGTACGCATTATCAATGCACTTTGTCAAGCAACGAGGAGAAGGATTCCTTCGACTCGAGTTCGAAGAGAGGCACATAATCTAAGACGCGTCTTGAGGAAAAACCAGAACATCGCAACCAGCCGCCTGGCTAGGCCTGGACTGGTAGTTAGAGTTTTTCTAATCGACAGTGTATAATAAGCCCCATTGGGTTAGCAGATCTTTTCCACTAGTTTCTCTTTAACGGCAGGTCACATCTCCAGTCAAAAATCTAAGCACAGACACAACTTACATTAGGTAACCAGCCCATTATCATGGTAGATGGAGCTCCATGATCGCCGTGGATATATATATATATAAATGAGTACACCTATTTTTAATTATGGTGTACTATTATAATATATATATATATATACTAGATGGAATGACCTCATAATTATGATAGGTTAGAATAGTATAATAATGTGAAGTATGATAGTTCTATATTCCTTTAAAGCTACTAGGGCCTATAAATATAACTCTATTAGTAAATAGAGATAAATTGGGTATACATATATGTATACTATATTATATTCGTAGTACAGTTACCTATATTATATACGACTCACCAAATACCTATTAATATATTTAGTGAGAATAATATAGTAGGGGAAAACTGGATAGCTACCATAATCTAATCTACTCACAAATTTGATAAACATATACTATATATATATATATATTATATAAGTAAATATACATATATATATACATATAACTATTTATAGTCAACATATTTCTTTTGCTTATACTTCAACTTCTCTTTGCCCAAGAGATTAGTGGTTAAAGGGTTCATGTACTAAGCATCGAGGAGTTATAAAAGAGTATAGGAAGACATGAAAAAACAGTTCGAAAGAAAGCCAGCCTTATTCGCCCTCTGTACCATTATTAGTGAGAACTCGTCCACAGACCGAAAATCCACCCTAGAGCATCATGGACCGGACGACCCTACTATATTTGTATCCGTCAATATAAGAGGGAGTCCCTGACCTATAAACCGCTTATCTCTCTCTACTTCAAGCATGCTTATACATTCTCGCCTCTGCAAACTCACGTCTCTCCTTCAGAATTCGTTTCACCGACTCAATCCTTTTCTTCAGTTTCTCAGGACCAGCACGGTCGGTTCTCCATACACATCTCCGACTATTACTCAACGTATACACAATCTCGATTCTTGTGCACTTTCATAGTCTTTCGCATGCACCATACAGCATCTCACTGGTGAACTTTATATTATTCATATCATTTGACGCTTTCTTCACACCAACAGAACTCTATAATACGGTTCATAACCATGATTGGATTTTCTTTTCACATCCTACGCAATAGGCCCATAAAGTATTTTACTCCACATACTGAACAAATATTGACTACTTTAAGATCTATATATTTCATATACTTTTGAGACCATAGTCTCACTACCATCCAATAACACGGTACAACATACCC
>JABUQX010055797.1:15000-25000 GCA_015478945.1 Trachelipus rathkii
ATTTATCTATTATTATTAATTTTATTAATTTGATAAATAGAGAAGCTCTTACCTTTTTTTATAATCCTCTTTGACTGACTGAAGCGTTAAGTTAGGATATATGATGAGGACAACGTGCCATGCTTATGATTTATAATGATATATGTAATAAAGCGTTAAGAAAGATAGTGCAAGATAGAGATATGTTGATATAAAATGATAACGTTGTATGATAAGATGGAGAATATAATATGTATCTGTACAATTCTTTCTTTAGGCACCCTTAATCTGAGATCTGAATTCCCTTTTGATTGATCTGTTGATCTGAATTAACCAATGATTCGCCCTTGTATCTTTTATTACTTGATGTGTCATCAATTAAATTAGATGGAATGATTTCACTCTTATATATCAAACATTAATTATTATTTTATCCAATATTAGACAATATTTCAGGTAGCTGTAAAGATAAGAAAAACATAACAACTGCAGCGAGTGAAGATGCATTGTCTCACAATGACAATGCATGACCACTCTCTGTCATCACTCTCACACTGCTCTCTTTCCCTCCTTTCTATCTCTCTAATGTATTTCTTTCATTCCTACTTATCATTCTTTCAAATATTCATACAGACCTCTTTTGTTCCCATTTTCTTTTGTCAAGCTATCTGCTATTTGCTCTTTTCCATTTATCCAGCACACGTCGTCAATTATTCCTTCTTTTAACAATTCCTTTATAACAGCTAGGTCAATTCTTAATCTTCTGCTCTGTACATTCGTATGTGACTTCACAGCTACTTCTAATGATTTACTATCTGAAAAACCAATCAGTCTCATATGTACTTCCCCTGTTAATTCCTCCCATAATTTTCTAACATATATTCCCATTTCTAATCCATCACACAACCCCATCGCCTCAGCCTCTAATGGCGATCTTACAACTCTGTTAGCAACTTTAGACTTCCATATGATTGGCATCTTTTTCCCATAACTATCCTCTATAATAACTATATATCCTATTTGCGATTCTCCCGTACCTAAACCATTAAAGGATGCATCCGCAAACACTTTTACATCCAAATTCCCTTTTAATGTCCCTATCCTAAGGTGTTTATCCTCTAATCTCGTTCTCTCCATGATTTTTATTAATTTTCTCATATCTGCTGTTGTTCCCTTCTTCATTTTCTTTCCTAAAATACTCACTTGGAAAGATACTTCAGGTCTTGTTTGCTGGCCTAACCAGTTTAATTGTCCCACCCCAGATCTATACTCTGTTTTTTCACTTTCATCTAACACCCTATCCCCCTTGTATGATGATTTATTGGGTATTGTTAGTGTTTTTCTGTAGTTATCTTGCTCAAGTACTATATATTCTCCCTTATCATGTATTTGCACCCCAATATACCGGAAATCCTTAAACTCCTGACTTCCTACTTTTAATCTCTCTTTTAATTTCTTTATTATTTGTTCCTCAAAAGTATTATCCCCACCATAACATATGTCATCCACATGGCAAACCATTATTCCTCTTAACTTGCTTCCGTTCTTCCACGTGAATATGGAAGGTTCTAATTTACAACACACACCCCCTAATCTCTCTAATATTTCCTTCAAACTATAATACCAAACCCTGGCAGCATCCTTCAAACCATATACTGCCTTTCGTAGTTTCCACAATTTGTTCGTATTTGCTTCTTTTGGTGGTTTTACGAAAACCTCTCTTTCTAATTTGTTTCCCTGTAAATATGCAGCCTTAATATCTATCGACTTACATTCCCAGTTATACCTTTTGATTATACCTAGCGTCAATTTAAGTGCTTCGGCTGCACATGTTGGAGCTTCATTCCCCTCATCATTGCCTTTTTCCTCAAAACCCCTAACCACTAATCTAGCTTTACAATACTTTGTCCCATTCTTTTCCTTTTCTGTTATAACCCATCTTGTATTTAACCCCTTTCTACCTTTGTCCGCCACTTCATCCATTACGTCATTTTCTTTCCAATTCTGTATCTCGTTTTCCTTCGCCTTAATAACTTCTATATCTCTTACATCGACTAAAAGTATTTCTTCCTCCTCAGGTATTTGTTCATGTTCCTCAAAGTCTTTTAGGTTTATCCAGGTTATCGTTCCATCATGCAAATTCTTGGTGTTGTAACATTGATTCCATTTCTTGCTATTCACTTTACCCGCTCTGCTCATTATCTCAACTCTCTTTTCTTGGCCAGTTTCTTTTTCTATCATTTTCCATCTCTCTCCTTTCTTCAATCTACTTAGATCTCTTTCTTTTTCTACTTCCTCTTCATCTTGGTCTTCCTCCTCTTGTTCTTGTCCTGTATTAGTCATTACCCCAAGAGAGATGTCGCTTTCATTGTCGTCTTTATCTTCTTCTTCCTGTTGTGTTCTTTTATGTTCATATTGTCCTTCACTTTTTATGTCCTCCCCTTGTTCTTCATACGTATTTGGATCTTGATCGTCAGTTTCTTCCTCATTTTCATCTTTATTGTCTTCTCCCCTGGGTGCTCTTTGTAATCTGTTTATGTGTACTCTTTGCGTATATCTAATCGACCCTCCCTGTTTTACCACTACTGTTTTCCCATCTATTCCTATGACCTTTCCTGGTCCCTTCCATCTTTTATCATTCTCTCTTTTATAGTATACCCACTCCCCGATTGTCACATCTCGTACTTTACTTTCCCTGATGTTGTTATTTAATGCTCTTTTCAGTTTCATCTCTGCTTGTTGACTTATTACTTCTTTCCAGGCCTCTCTTCTATATCGAGCGTTTTCTGTTACCGCACGTTCTTCCCAACCCTCTGTGTCATCTATACTCCAAGGTGTCATTTTCCCTCCCTTATTCCAACCAAATACCCTTGTTGGGTATATTATTTCGACCGTATACAGCCCATCTTAAGCATAGATTCTTGTTTTGGTACCCATCTTCTTGTAATTTTCTAATATTTTCTTTCAAAAGGCCTACCATCCTCTCACACTTCCCATTGCTCCATGGACTCTCTGCCGCTGTTGCCAATAATTTGATGTCAAACATCTCACACATCTCCTCCATTGTTTCATTTTGGAATTCCCTTCCGTTGTCCGAGAGAATTTTTTCCGGAGCTCCAAAAACACTTATCCACCTGTCTATTATTTTACCTACTATCTCTGCTGGTCGTTTTCCTTCAGTCCAGGTTGCTTGAACAAATCCAGTCAACTCATCTATCATTACTAAAAATTTCTTTCCTTCCAATTCACCCATATCTATAGATATTAATTCATTGAAACGGTTTGCTCTATCCAAACCCACCACAGGTTTACTAGGTGTGGGCTTGAATATTTTACATGAGTGACAGTTATTTATTACTTTTTCGATTATCCCTTGTATTTTTCTTTTATTTTCCTCATATGCATTATTCCCCCCATATGCCTTCTCCACTAATTTAATTAGGTTGTCCTTACTACAATGTGCAAATTGTTTATGTATTTTAAGTACTTTGTCTTCGTTTTGTTTTTCACTATTCCCTATCCACCATTTATCCCCCCCAAACCACGCACTATATCTTCGTTTTATCAATGGTAATCTAACATGACCACCATCATCTACCCTTCCCTTTACTTGTACCCCTATGTCCCTTAAAATAATATTGTTATTACTGATATCCATTATTGCCCCCAGTTTTTGTAATGTTTTTCTTCCTATCAACCACGGTATATCTTTATCGTGTACATCATTAAAATAATCTGTCGTTATGTAAATGGTGTTTCCCCCCTCTTTTCTTATAAGATCTACAGGTATTTGTAGTGTTTTTTCCCCCTTATAATCGGAACCCCCAAAACTATATGTCTTTTCTATTCTTTTTTCACTCTCTCTTATCCTCTCTATTTCTTCTTTGTTTAGATTTCTTAATATTTCTTCTAGTCATTCTCTTCCAATAACTGTACTGTTACTTCCAGTGTCTAATATAGCCTCTATCATTCCTTCTTTCTCTCTTTCATTCGCAGAATTATTCAAATATACATTACTCTGTTCACCTTTCATTTGCTTTTCTGACCCCCTTTTCTTCCACCAACATGTCTTCCTCATGTCCCCACCTGCGACAGTACATGCATTTCTTAATATTTTCATCCCGAGTTTGACACTTCTTGGCCTCATGGCCTTTTCTACCACATTTCACACACAATATTGGTTCCTGACACTCTTTCGCTAAATGCCCATCCTGATAACAATTAAAACATCTCAATCCGCCTTTTGCCTGACATTGCCAACTCATATGTCCTCTACCGCCACATTTATAAAAAATTGTTTCTACTTTTGGTTCTTCTCTTACTCTCTTGTATACGGCTCCTGTACTTTGACTCATTTCTTGTCGTCCCCTGTCTAACCACATATTTTCCTTCATCTTCTCATCTCTTTTATTTTCTGTTCTTTCATGCTCACTCTTTCTCTCTTCGAATACACGTAACATTTGCTTTTTGATGTTTTCATAATCCAGCCCTCCTTCTCCACACCCTCCTATTATAATCTGCTCTTGCCATGTTTTCAAATTTGCCATGTACAACAAATGGGCTCCTTTTACATCTGATCCCCACTCACTCATTCCTAAACATGTTGCCTCACCCATCACTCTTGCATACCTTATTACATACTCTTTAACACTTTCTCTCTCTCCTCTACCAATACGTCTAATACACTGTTAAAACGTTCAACTCTTTTGTCAATCTTGTATCTACTATCAAGTGCTTCCAATATCAAATCCACTCCTTTCTCCCTTGTTAGTTCTTTCGTACTCAGATTTTTAGTTAACTCTTCAGCCTCCCCTTCTAGATGCAATCTTATTATTAATCCCTTTCGTTTTAGATCCCCATTCAATTCAACCCAGTCACTCACTCTTCTTCTCCATCTTTCATATTCTCTTTCTAGTCCTGAAAATATAGGACACTTACCAATCATCCTCACCTCCATCCCTTTTACATCTTCTGTATCTTCGCCTCCCATAATGCTAATCTTTTATCTTTACAGACAATGACAATGGAGATCTGAGCAGAGTTGCGCAAATGAGCAACCTATATGCTATTCTATCTCTTGAACTATATTTTAGGTAGTTTATTTATTATTTATCTATTATTATTAATTTTATTAATTTGATAAATAGAGAAGCTCTTACCTTTTTTTATAATCCTCTTTGACTGACTGAAGCGTTAAGTTAGGATATATGATGAGGACAACGTGCCATGCTTATGATTTATAATGATATATGTAATAAAGCGTTAAGAAAGATAGTGCAAGATAGAGATATGTTGATATAAAATGATAACGTTGTATGATAAGATGGAGAATATAATATGTATCTGTACAATTCTTTCTTTAGGCACCCTTAATCTCAGATATGAATATTTCAATGATTCGCCCTTGTATCTTTTATTACTTGATGTGTCATCAATTAAATTAGATGGATAGATGGAATGATTTCACTCTTATATATCTATATCAAACATTAATTATTATTTTATCCAATATTTCAGGTAGCTGTAAAGATAAGAAAAACATAACAACTGCAGCGAGTGAAGATGCATTGTCTCACAATGACAATGCATGACCACTCTCTGTCATCAATATATATATATATATATATATATATATATATATATATATATATATATAATATATATATAGATGTCTAGTAGTTTATTTATATATATATATATATATATATAGTATATATATATTATATATATATATATATTATATAATATATATATATATATATATATATATATAATATAGTATTATATAATATATATATTATATATATATATATATAATATATATATATATATATATATATATATATTATATATATATATATATATATATTATATATATTATATAAATATATATATATATATATATATATATTATATATATTATATATATTATATCAAACAGTACTCGAAGTCTTGGGGCGATCCTTCAGAATTTTTAGTTTTTTTTAGTGTTTTTTTTAAAAGAATTTTTTTTTTACAAAACAAAAATTTTTAATAAAAGTTATAGCAGACTAACAGGTGCAGTGAACTGATAAAAATTTTTAAAAATATACGATATATATAAGTAACCAAGATTTTTTGATTTTTCTTTAATAAAATTTTTTTAAAAATTTTTAATTTTGATTTATAAGGTCTGTGTATGAAAAATATAAACAATGTAAAATTTGTACACTCAGTCTTTGATAGTACCGTACAGGTTTTAAGCTATATACATACATAAAATACATATTGATAGCACATTTCATTAAAAAGTTATTTAACATTTATGAACCTAGGGCAATTTCAGAATTCTATTCCATCTTCCTTTGTCTTCTCTGCCATGCATTCTGTGCTTTTCAGTTTAGACCCCACTCCAGGGGGTCCACAGGCTCATTTGAGGGTCTTGAAACCCTCAAATTAGAGATCTACGTCATTAAAAACATATAAAGACATCTCATTTGACCTGGAGCCAGAATTGTCTGGTTCCGGATCCAGCTCCAGACCCAGTTTTGACTCTGGTACATGTGCTCCATCACTTAATTTAACATCAGGACTCTATTTTATTCATTCTCTTCTATGCACTCATCAAATTTCATCCCTCTACAAGCATTTCCAGGTTTTTGGAGCCCAACCCCCTCCCTCACCCTTGACTGGGGCAGCCAATCTACTCGGTAACCACGGGAATCGACTCAGGGGCATCAGAAACATATAAACACAACAACAACAACAAAAACAAAAAAGTAGTTAAGAGGTGCCAGATTCATCTGAAAATTTTCTAAATCTGGCAATGCAGCTAATTTACTATTCTTACTTAACTTACTTTCCAAAAATGGGTATAATTTATATATTTTTTTTTTGGTTTTCTGAGATTGCCCAGCGAAATTTTATTTTTTTTTTTTTTTTTTTTTTTAAATTTAAAAAATTTGTTATTAATATTTTTTGCATTTACTTGTAACACTAAATGATTGGTAAATACCCTTATTTTATTAATATATTATATAACTATAAATGTAAGTTTAATAGTTTTTAAGTTGCACTTATTTAAACAAAAATTGCGCTATATATATATATATATATATATATATATATATATATAATATATATATATATATATATATATATATATATATAATATATATATATATATATATATATATATATATTATATATATATATATATATATATATATATATATATATATATATATATATATAATATTATATAAAATATATATATTATTTAAAATTATTTAAAAATTTTAAACTTTAATATTTAAATCTAGATATATTTATTTCTTTCTTTCTTCACCTTCCTCCTTTGCCCCAAGATTGGGGTAAGTGCTGTACAAGCAATCGGAAAAGAAAAGCCGTGGAGAACATCGAACAAATGCGAAAAGAAAAGCCCAGCCTTACCGCCCCTCTGTACCATTACCATTATATATATATATATAATAATATATATTATATATATATATAATATAATATAATATATATATATATATATATATAGTATATATATAATATATATATATAATTATTATAAATTATATTCAGGCTTGGGTTCAAGTACAATTTTTCAAGTACAAGTACAAGCACAAGTATCTAGATTGTTTCAAGTACAAGTACACTAGAATTTGTTCAAGTACAAGTACATAGTATCAATTACTCACACTTTTATGGCACTTACATTTTTATATATATATATATATATATATATCATATATATATATATATATATATATATATATATATATAGTATTATATATATATATATATATATATATATATATATATATATATATATATATATATATATATATATATATATATATATAATATATATATATATATATATATATAGTATATATATATATATATATATATTATATATATAATATTTCGCACACTATATATATATAATATATATATATATATATATATGATATATATTTCCAGACTATATATATATATATATATATATATATATTATTATATATATATATATTATATTTAGTGTAAATATTATATTATATATATATAATATATATATATATATAGTATATATATATATATATATATATTAGGGATGTGCGAATAGTGAAAAAGCCGAATAACGAATATTCGGTTAAAAGTATTCGGCCGAATACCCGAATATTCGGCCGAATAATCACTTCGCTATTCGGCCGAATAGTTAATTTCAAAGTTCGGTCATCCATTTCGGAAAAATAAAGAAAGCTTACACTGGTCAACAAAAAAAGGTGAAAATTTTTCTTGGATGGCCTTTTGTAGCAGATATATAGTAATTCGGAGGTGCTGATATCCAATATATTCTTAGTTTGGTGTATCACATCCCGTTTTCGTGGAGCAATCATGGATCTCTATTTTTACTATTCCCTAGGAATGAAAAAATTTATGTGCGCACTACGATAGGCTGTATAGACGTTACCTTCGCATATATCTACAGAGCAGCAAGTTTACTGCGGTCGATATTCGGGAAGCATGTGGTACTTTAGTAGGTCTACCATGTATGCATGCCAATGACCTGGATGATGTCTATCATCCACCTGAAATACAGCCGGATGGTCCGTCATTGTTCACCCAGGGTGACTGAACGATCTTGTATGTAAGAGTTGTATTTGCCGAAGTGTCTGAGCTGTTGGCTTCGAGGTTGCAATGAAAAATGACTACTGGACCAATTGCACAAGAGTAACCATTTTATCGTACAGAGAAGCAGGCTGCGGAGGCTTCTCCAGTCAGTGTAACCTTGTGTAATTGCAGTGAAGATGCAGGCCTACTACTCGCTATGGGACTCAAAGCATACGATGCAGGTGAGTGGCGACTGTTTATTGACACTTCCAAGAGCAGTTTAAAGTGGTGTGTTCTTACACAACGGCAACAGGTATTGCTTCGGTTCCAGTACGGTACTCGGTACGGATGAGAGTGAGTATGCAAAAATCAACAAGGACAGTTTTGCGAGAGGCTGACAATATCAGGTACATGGCATGTCAAAAATAGCGTCGACCTCAAAATGGTAACATTTTTTTGCTCGGTCAGCAAGCAGGTTCACCAAATATCCTGCTTCCTGTGCGATTGGGACAGCCGGGCGCAAAGGATCACTGGAACAAAAGAGAATGGCCACTGAGGGAACCTTGACGCCAGGTGACAGAAACATCGTACGTGAACGCACATTGTACAGAAGAAAAGCATCCATCTTACTCCATACACAATAAAACTTGGGTTTGATGAAACAATTTGTGAAGGCCCTGGACCATGATGGTAAATGCTTCCACTATATATGCTCAACGTTCCTGGTCTGAGTGATGAGAGAAAAAAGCTAGGATATTTGATGGCCCACAATACGGACACTCCTTTCCGTGATGCTGCCTTTGCTACAACAAGACTGTGTTAGAAGGCAAGAGCGTGGAATACTTTTTCAGATGTAGGCACAGAATTTTCTGGGGAACAGGAAAAGCCGAGAACCACTAACATTGTAAGGAACTGCTAGACAGTTTTTCATTCTCATGGATGTAGAATGGTTATAAAGTTCCACTACTTACATTCTCACTTAAGAAAATTTCCGGATAACCTAGGCGATGTTAGTGATGAAAGCAGAGCTAACGCTTCCATCAGAAAATATAAAGTTTCATGGAAGGACGGACGTTTACCGGAAGGGGCAAGTGGGATATTCAATATGATGGCTGACTATTGTTTGAGAGCTTGATGAGGATATTCCAGACGCTATGGGAGCTGTAAATCATCTACAAAGAGAAAGTTTCTACCATCGTAGTATGTTTACATTAAATACCCATTCCTTCTATTACATTCATTGTTGTCCCATATTACTTTTTATATTCATAGTTGTATTATATGTTTAACATATATCTATCAAACACATGTATCATATCATTGCGATTTGTTTATCTCCTTTTCATATATCCATATATATATATATATTATATATTATATTAATATATATATATATATATTATATATATATATATAT
>JABUQX010055797.1:32500-67500 GCA_015478945.1 Trachelipus rathkii
TTATGTTAAGATAGATTTAACAGTTGAATATGAGTTTATGTATGGTATAACAAGTTATATCGATAATGGCAGTGGTGTCAGCCTTATTAGATTGCAGGTATTCGAGAATTTAAGGAAGTTATATCCTCTAAAATTAGAAGAGAATAACATTGTTTTAAAATCCATTTCTGGTAACGTCATACCCAATCTGGGAAGAGTGAAACTTCAGATGTTATTAAATAATCAACTGTTCAACATTCATGTAATTGTTGTCGGTGATCAATGTTCTTTTAGCGGAAAGATGCTTCTTGGTACGGATATTTTAGGTTCTTTACCTATCGCTCTCGATTTTAGAAGCGAATGTTTATTTATGAGTGACCATAGTGGGTTCACAAAGATTCCTTTGGTGGTTTATGATCCATTAATTCATGATTCAAAAACCAGTATTGATCCTCGCATGTATGATAAATCGCATCCACTTTTTGAGGATTCAAAAATTAATTCTGTTTGTTCTCCGTCCAATTTAAGTCATCTCAATTTTGAAGATGAATCTTTTGTTCATGAGTTAGCTATTTATAACGATCAATGTTATGAGTTATTATTGCCGAATACAGTTAAGTTTGAGGCGTATTCCAGCGCTATTCTTTCGGTGGACATTCGGTCCCAGGCAGGAACCTTGCCACCAAATGATATTCATCTCGTAAGTGAGAAAAATTCTATATCCAATGTTCTTTTTGCGAATGTTCTTAGTACAGTAATAGATGGTACTATGCTTATTAAATGCATAAATTTTAGTCCGTCCGCTATTACTATTGATAAGAATACAGTTGTTTCTTATGCAAATCCTCTCGGTTTTCGAAGTTCTCGTTCTATTATAAATAAAATAGAATCGTCTGAAGGTTTATCTGATGATGAACTACGCAATGTTTATAAGGAAATTTTACTTTCCAAGTCTAAAAAAGAGTCCGATTTATTGGTGCTACAGGATGCTTCTCAGATGGAGCAGATATTAGATTTTCTATTAGCGCATAAAGATGTAATCGCTTTAGGGGATGACAAAGTTGACTGTTGTCCATTAGGGGAATTCAAGATAGAATTAGTGCCCGACTCCCCTAAATATTTTTATACCGCAAATTATCAAGTTCCACATAAGTTTCAAGCTGATATTAACAGCTGGATTAACGAGTGTATCATTCGAGGGTACATCGAGAATTCTGATTCTCCCCATTCGAGCCCTCTCATCGCAATTCCGGTCAAAGATGGTTCAAAACCAAAGATTATTTTGGATTTTAGGAAGTTAAATAAATGTATTGTACCTCTTCAATATCCTATTCATAACGTTCAAGAAACGATTTCCAAGTTGGGAAATGCCCAAGTTTATTCGAGTTTAGATGTTTCTTTGAATCCATATGGTATAAAAGTTGCTGCAGAAAGCAAGCCTTATTTATCTCTTTCCTCCCACCGAGGGCATTATCAGTATAAATTAGTCCCTGAAGGTGTGAAAAATTCTTCAAATGTGTTCTGTAAAGTAATAAAACTCGCTCTCTCATTTATTAGGCATTCATGCATTAATTTATCTCGATGATATTATAGTGTATTTGAAGGATTTAGAATCCCATTATCATAGTCTGAGTTTAGTTTTTAAAGCGCTAAAGAAAGCGAAATTAAAAGTGAAACTAGAAAAAGCTAACTTTTTTAAACGTTCATTAGTTTATTTGGGTTTTATGATTAGTTCGAAAGGTTTATCAGCTGATCCTGTAAAGTTACAGGCTCTCAAGTCCTCCCCTGTTCCAACAGACTAACTTCTGGGCGCTCTTTCGTAGGTTTTGTCTCGTTTTTTTGTAATCTTGTGCCATCATTTTCAACCATAGCTCATCCTATCACATCTCTGTTCAAAAAGAATGCTAAGTTTGTCTGGCTTAGTGAACAGCAGAAAGCTTTTGATACGTTAAAGCAAAAATTGATTATTGAGCCATTACTTCAATTCCCTGATTTCAATAAGGAATTTATTATCTCTACTGATGCGAGTAATATCGGATTAGGTGCTGTTTTAGCACAGAAGGATGATCAAGGCAATGACCGTCCTGTATCTTTTGCTTCTCGTATGCTGAGTAAAGGCAGAAAAGAATTACTCATCCCTGGAAAAAGAAGCTCTGGCTATCACTTGGTCTTTAGCTAAGTTTATAAATATAGTTTTTGGTTATAAGGTTTGTATCTATACAGATCACCAACCGCTGGTTGCAATTTTCAAAAATAAAGATTTGAATCACAAAATGGCAAGATGGGCCATGAAGGTTAATTCGTTTAATCCAGAGATATTTTATATAGAAGGGAAAAAGAATATTTGCCCAGACGATCTCTCCCGCTTTCCTACTTCCATTGTTCCAGTTAATTCAATTTCCAATATAGATTATTCTTTTATTACAAAGAAACTTTTCAATCTCACATCAGATGTGATAAAAACTGAGCAAGGCAAAGTGTCTCAAGGGCTCTCTCAAATCATTCATATCCATTTAAAACAAATGGTAAAAAATTAGTTAATTTTCCTCACGTTCTTATAATTAGTATCCAAGCTTATAATAAGATTTTTATTATTTAATAGAAATTCCTGATTCTCTTGTGTATACAGTACTTAATCTCAACCATGTCGTAGTTTAGGGCAGGACATCTTTGGTCACATACGAACTTGAAAAACGAGTCAAAGAACGTTAACATCTTTTCCAAAGATGACCAATGTTAGTTTATGATTTTTTGAGTGAGTCTCACCTCTCATGTTTAGGTGAAGGGTCAATATACCTAACCTGCAGTGAGCCCCTATCTTCCAGTATCCAACTCCCTACCAGACCTTTTTTGTAGAGTACACACTAGACATCATCGGAACCTTTTACCAACGTTGTTAAAGTCAGGTAGCAAAGTTATCATACTTGTGTTTAAAGGACTCCTCACTTCGTATATGTCGAGTTGTGCGCTTATCCCTCTCGTTATAGTGGTGTTCACCATCGCAACGCTTTAATTACATAGGAGTCATTTAAGACATACAACCGTCCCAAAATATCTCCTTATCAGGATCGAGTTGGAGAATTTTAGTTTCGTCGTTCTTCAAGCAATTATGCAAGCTCTGGAAAATTAATAAAAGGTAGAGATAACCGTATGCTCCCCAATTAGTAATTCTCTGATATGAAATGAGCCAAATTCCTTTTCTTCAGATTGAAAAATTATTTTCATCGTCATTACGTGAATGCAAGAAACAGGTAGATGATTAGGTCTAGTTTTCCATCATCCACATCCTTCTACGGAACACCATTTGACTAATCTACCATTCAACTTCTTCATAACAACGAAACTATAGAGGCGACTCGCCGCATTTTATTTTATTTGGCTATAACAAACGGCTACCCTACAACGTAGAGAACTACATCACCTCTTTTACAAATCCCGACAAGAATTATTGTCCTACCCATGAAGAGTTAAAAGATATAGTTATCAGAACTAATCTGATAAGAGACATAGCGAATGAAAATTTAGAAGTTGAAACAAGAAAGTTTGTTGAAAGGCAGCATAAGAAAGCTGAAGATAAGAAGATCTTAATTGGCAGTAGAGTGTATATCCTTGATGTAAAACCCTCTGGAGTGTCCAGTAAGCTTTTCCGCCGGTGGAAGGGACCTTTTAGAGTGGTGGGTATACTTGGAAGAAATAGGTTTATTCTTCAATGTCTCCAAACCTCCCGTGAAATCGCTGTCCATAGCGATAATTTTAAAATCATTACTGAGCCAATTTTAGATAAAAATTCTTGTTCAAATGCAAAACCTTCTTCTTTAAAAGAGTAATAATTCGAAACATGTGCACTTTGATATTG
Organism: Trachelipus rathkii; assembly: GCA_015478945.1. Lineage (NCBI taxonomy): Eukaryota > Metazoa > Arthropoda > Malacostraca > Isopoda > Trachelipodidae > Trachelipus > Trachelipus rathkii. Next base: position 36,336 of record JABUQX010055797.1, read on the forward strand.
ATAAAAAATGTTGTGAATGATCAATCTGATAGTATAGATTCAGATGATGATGAGTCTGAAGATGTTATGTTTCCTCATCGTTATTCAAATATTGTTAATAAAATGCCGTCTGTTCCGCAGCCGCATGATAATTATAGGTATTCAAATTCTTCCTTTCATGATCCTGTAAGGATGTCCCCTAATCCCAATTCGCAACAGAGTGCTCAAAATAGTCCGCAAGAGCACACGTTTTTATCAGATAGTACTCCACAATCTTCGTTTTCTGGTTTTGAAAACCAAAATGAAAGTGTAAATAATTCAAGTTTAAATAGGTTTAGTTCTTATTCAGATGATTCTGATTGTAGTTATGTTCCACATCAGCATTATAAAGGCCCGCACGACCAAAGCCCACGTTGGCTACGCTCGAGTAATAACGCTTCCAATACTCATAGTACTCCTCTTCTTCATGACTCCAGTAGTCAACCTTCGTGTTCTCACTATCCTACTAATCGTTCTTTCTCAGAATAGTTTTCAGGTTTTCTTTTGTCAGAGCAAGCTACATTTTTCAGGTTAGTTGTTTTGATAGAATTGTGTGGATATCGTATGTATATATATTTTGAAAGAGTTATTAGTTAACTTAATGATTTCATGAAACTATGCTATATATTCCTTGTTTCCCTGTACTCTGAATTGCTGAGAAGATTAGCGAACGTAAGATTATAAGCATGATGAAGAAGTTTGTTTTTTAGTTTGCAATATAGTAATAATAGAATTTATTTTATATGAGTCAAGTTTATGCCAATAGTTGTGTTAAGAAAACATGTTCTATTCCAGAAATAGTAGTTAGGCTTTACAGGGGGTATAATAATTTTGTCGGAGAAGGAGCTATTTTCTTATGCAGACTAGTTATATATATATATATATATATAATATATATATATTATATAATATATAGTATATATTATATATATATATATATATATATATAATATATATAATAATATATATATAATATATATTATATATATATATATTATATATACTCTTCAGATGTTATTAAAAACAAACTCTAGAATAACTCCAATTTTGTAACGTATTATTATTTTCTACGCAGTACCGAAGTGGTGTTTAAATATAACGGTAGCGTAATGCATATAGAGAGTTCCTGGTTGAGTGTGGTGAGAGAAAGTCGTGTTACAGTTTGGCTCTCAAACGGAGTCGGATACAGTACTCCTAGCCTAGTGTTTTGTGCTTTCATTATTATAAACAGTGAAGCATTTCTTAATTAATGTGTACAGCCACAATATTATTTATACTAAAAGGTTTAAGTATTAAGATTGATATTATATCTCTTTGTCTAGCAAGTGACATTATTCTCGTATTCTACAGAAAAGTAGAAATCTTTTATTCATACATTCTTCGTTACAAGAAGCGAATGTATTGTTTTGATATTCCATTTTTGATATTTTACAAGTGAAAAATAAACTGTTTTGATTATTATTTATGTTCAAGAAGATTTTATGTTCTTATGTTCAATTACGAAGATTCGTAATTTCACGACTGAAAGGCTGTAACCAGGTAACCCATTTTGATTATACTCCCATCTCTCCCACTCGAATATTTATATCACTATTAAATCTGAAGATATATTTTTGCTGAATTTATATCGTAGAAATTAAGATTATTCAAGCTCCAAGAATATTTATTATTTTAAGAATATTAATATAGAATAAGAAGATATATTTTTTGTATATAAATATAAAGGATATTGAAACTACATTATGATACTTATTTTATTAAGACATGACAATTATTTATGAACGTGATGATAGATAGTAAAATTTTAAAAGAAGATCCTATTTATTATTCCTTGTGTTTGAACACATTACTCCATGATAAAGTGTAGACTGTAATTTTAACGTGAGCCTCAAAATCTTAGCCAACTGCTTCTTCAAGAATTTCGATGCCGACCTTCTAGGTGGTACACGGTTATAATGAAAACAAACGACCTGTAATATAGAATATAGAAATAAGTTTGAAATATATATTTATTATATATACATATAATATATATATATATATATAATATATATATATATATTATATATATTATAATACTATATACTATATATACTATATATATATATATAATATATATATATATATTACCGTTCAAATGGGGGAAAACTGGTTTCGGTGGGTAAAACCGGTAAGTTTAGAAAATGTGCTATATTAACATTTTGCAACATACAACACATTGTGAAACTTTTAATTACGAGTCAATCTTTTAATATGCTTTCAAAACAAAATCTATTAATTAGAGAATTACCTAAAAAAAAAATTTCCCCCATTTGAAAAATTTTTTTTTTGAGAATATATTTTAAAAAAAATGCTAAGGTCTGTACAATTTCTAAGACTGAAGAGATCATCATTTCGCTTTAACAGCATATAAAAATTGTAAAATTAAGAGTTTCCATGTATTTAATTGCATTTAGTGATATTATTTTGTTAAGATTATTTAAGTGGTCTCACTTTTGGGGTAAAACGGTAGGGTAAAACTGGTAACGGGGTAAAACTGTTAACTATATTTTAAAAAATCTGTATGATAAAGATAATTTTTTTTTTTTTTAGTTTTTAATATTATTTCCCTTTATTATATAAATATAAGTATAAAATACCTAGTATGTATTACAAGGTATTATTATATTATATTTTGATAATTATGTACGTACAAAAAAATTGGCCAAACTTTACATTATACGCACGCTTCATCCATATTCTACAATACTTACAGAAAAGACCAATTACATATTTGGAATCAGCGTTAAAAGCTTATTACTAGGAATGTTTGTTAAAAAAATTAATAATAAGAGAAATTTTCTTTTTTTTTTATTTAATTAATTTTTTGTTTTTACAACATAATCCACGAATTACGCTTTATACACCTGATTCTAAAATATGTAATTGGTTTCTTGTAAGTATCGTTAGTTTTCAAGATATCGGCGTACAGTAATGTAAAGTTTTACCAAAAATTGATTTGCTCATTAATGCTAGTGAGGTTTAAGTTTTACATGTTTTTTTTTTACCCAAATTTATTTTTTAACACGTTTAATGACTTGTATTACATATTTTTATTACCTAAATTTAGTAAATCACAAACGTACGAGAAATAAAATTAAATTTACATCGTAATACCGACCCACCTACCAGTTTTACCCCAAAAAAAAATTTCACACTAGCATTTTTTAAAAATAAATTATCTAAAAATATTAATATTTTCCACATTTTTAATATTTTCTTCATTTCGTATAACATTTAAGATGGTTCAAATTTGAGAAAAAAAACATTTAAGTATGGGGTAACTTGAAATTTCGATTTTCGATTGACTTGACAATAACAGAGAGAAAAAATAGACCCTAAATTTTACCTCGTTTTTCCAGCGCAACTTTGACGGTATATATTAATATATAGATATATTATATATATATTATATATATATATATATATAATATATATATATTATATAGTATATATATATATATATATATTATATGATTCATCATCATCATCATCATCATCATCAATCATCATCACATTCATCATCATCATCATCATCATCATCATCATCATCATCATCATCATCATCAATCATCATCATCATCATCATCTGTATTCTACGATGACTCATCATCATCATCATCATCATCATCATCATTCATCATCATCATCATCATCTATCACATTCATCATCGATCATCATCATCTATCATATCGTGAGTTTCATCAATCAATCATCATCATCATCATCCATGCGCATCTGTATCATCATCTATCATCGATCCACTCATCAATTTCTATCGAATCCTATGCATTCATCATCATCAATCGATTCCATATCAATCATCGATCATGCTCATCATCCATCATCATCATCATCATCATCGATATCATCATCATCTATATGTCGATACTGAATATACGGACTGATCATCCATATTCGGATCATCAATCATCAGAGTCTATCCATCATCATACTAAATGATCATATCTACTATCATCATCACTTAGTGGCGTGCGCGCGGATCATCATCATCATCTCATCTATCATCCATTCAACTCCTATTCATCATCATAATCATCATCGTCTATCTATCTATCAATCATCATCATCATCATCATCATCATCAATCATCTATCATCATCGATATCATCATCATCTTATTTACTGGGGTAAAGGTGCGTAACATGCACCGAAACAGAAAAATAGTAGTGAGGAACTGAATATATATATAAGTAGAAAAGAAAGTCCAGCAGCCTCCCCGCCCCTTTATACCAATAGTGAAACTCGTCGCAGTGTCCCACCCTAGAGCTCACAGACCGCTTGGACCACTCACTATGACTATCTCGTTCTAATGTGGTTTCATTCCTGGGGAACCCAGGTGGGCTACAATTATACCTCCTCACAAAACCAGCCATTCACTCCTGTTATATGCACCCTACTTCTCGCCTCTTTGCCAAACATTCACATTTCTCTTCCTCCACGGTCATTCCTTTTCTGACTCACAATCCAACTTTTTCTATCGGTCTCCCATCTCTGAGTCTGATTAACAACACACTCACCACTGAACATCCGTTTAACTGACCGACTATCATCCTCCTTCCCATATAACTAAACCATTTCAACGTACTTCATTTATTCTCTCACTTTACCCCCTTCTCCACACCAAACAACTCACTAATATGTTCATTCCATTTTATCGATTTTCTTTTCACACCTAAACATGCCACTAAGATGTCCATGCTGAACACATTGTACTTTAGATCTATACCTTTATTCCAGACACCATAGCCCCACTACTATACATTAACACGGGAAACAACATCCCTACATGTAAGACCCTAGCACACCTTCAAGACTTTTTAGTTCTCCTTTACATCAAAACCCAAGGACTTTGAATCCTTGCACCCCAGCCACGCTTGAGTTGCCATTCACAACTTTCCAACTACACTCTACATCTTCTGCTCCCTTTTCAAATTTTCAACATATATCACTAAATATTTAAATTCAGACACTTTTTTCCAGCTGCTCTCCATCTAACATAACTTCACACCGAGGACTGTCCTCACTCACAGCCATAACCTTACTCATATCTACGTTTACTTTCAAACCCCCTCCTTTTACACACCCTACCAAATCTCTCTACCTCCCTCTTCAAACTCTCTTTCAGATTAACACAATGCACAAAACCAAAATCCTCCTCATATAAATAGGTAGGGCACACCCTCCACTCTTTCCCATTCTCCATCATTCTAACACTATCCGCTGCCACCCCAACCTCTAATTCTTTCACAACCTCATCCATATACAATTGCGATTCGCCAAGGAGACATTAGCACTTCCTTGTCTTCCACTCCGCTTATTAATATTATACCAATCACTTTCGAATCTATTTATTCTTACACACGCTTCTTTATCATCACACATACTTTTGATTCCATTCAGAAGCTTACCACCACCACCATATTACTAAACACCTCCTTGCCATAGAGCTTCCCTTATTAATAATATCATTCACCTTTTGCAAATCCATAATCCTAAATACAATTTATCTTTCTTCTCCCTCATTATCCAAATCATTTGTTTCAATGTACAGATTTGATCCACCACATCGTACTTCTACCTATTTCTAAGACGCTCCTGTTCATCCCCAAATCAGCTCTTCAGTCATTTGACGCCGACTATTTCGACCAAGAATCACCGAGTCACATTACTATTGGTCTAGAGCGAGCTACCCGAGAGTAGAGAGCTAACTAGTGATACTTCAAACTGTGAAATTACGGGTACCATTACCTCTAAACCAAAGGTGGCACTTATTTGTGGACGTTCCGGATCCCTTTGGAGACTATACGCCTCCATTAAACGCTGTTATACAACTTCCAAAATCCAACTATTTCATCCTATCTCACCTGACAAGTCTGTGAGTCCGTCGTGAGTATATTATGAGATCACGATGATACTACGACTATTATTATATTATATATTATTATAATATTATATATATATATATATAATATATATATATATATATATATATATATAAGTAATATATATATATATACCGATATGTAGTATATATATATTATATATAAAATATATATATAATATATATATTATATATATATATAATAGTATATATATAATAATATATAATATATATATTATATATATAAATATATATATATAATATATATATATAATATATATATATATATATATATATATATATATATACGTATATATATATAATAGTATATATATATTATATATAGAGTATATATAGTATATATATTATTATATATATATAATATATATATAATATATTATATATATACTAATTATATAATATAATAAGTATATATTATAATTATATATTGTAATTTAATAATATGTTATATATATATTAGTATATTACTATTATAAATAATATGATATATATATATTAATATAATATAATATATATAATATATATATAAGATTATATTTGATGGGACAATTCCAAATTTCCAGCCGATGGCACTGAGTTTCCATGTATGATACCAGTTGTTATAAAGTGCTGATTTCCTATTTCCCGATTTGCTGTTTGAAACCAATGGTAATGCAATAATCCAGTGCCCGATTCATTTCACTCCAATAAGTTCTGTGTCAACCCTTCTTGGATTTAAGTCATTTATATAGCCCCAATTTTTGTGTTATTTTTTATAGAGTTGTCAATCAAAAGTTGTGTGCCTTAGAAATTTGCAATCTCAGTTTACTCCTTTTAGTTTCTGAAATAATTACCGTAAGAGATCTTTTCTTTATTTTCTTGTCTTTCCTTTCTTCTTCCTCCTTTAATTTCTTTTCAGATGTTTTAGCATTTAAATGTTAAGAATATTTTGTTTAAAGTCCCGTCTATAGGTTCCTCCTTGATATTTCCGGATTTTGCATAGATTTGCAAATGGTTTTTTGTATTGATCAGCTTAGCCTATGTCGAATAAATTTCCATTGCTAAACTCTTTTGATTTACAAGGAATGATCCATTCTTTGCTTGGCAGATGGGTAACTGTCTAATGCCATGATTAATTATTTTATTAAGAAGTAATATAATAACAATGTTAATTTTTAATGTTATTAATTTAAATTTTTAATATCTTTAGTATATTCTTTAGAGTAATAAAAATCGGAAAAAGTAAATTTATGAATATTATAATTAGTATATAGTATATATATATTATATATATATATAATTATATATAAATATTATATATATAATATAGTATATAATATATATATATATATTTATATATATAATATTCACTAATATTAAATATTATATACTATATATATTATTACAAGTTTACATTACAAAAAAAATGAATATAAAAATGTTTAAAACTAGATTCCAGTTCGATTAAATTATTAAATCGTTTGATTCAAAATAGTACATAAAGTACAGTAAACAAAAACTGATCTAAAACCTCTAAAAATTTTTTTGATTATATTTCTATTACGATTTCCCGTTAATAACTTGTTTCATAAATTTCTGAATTTTTCATTAGTTTCGTAGTTAGGGCCCTAGGAAAGTGTGCCTTAAGATATGTGTGAGAGTAATTGGATGAAGAACAGCCACCAATAGATAATTTATTATTTAATTACGACTATGAGAAAGCACTGTGGTGTGTGTATTTGCCAGGTGACGTGTAATGCATACCGCTGATACGTTTGATCTCCTGCTGGAGACACGAACAACTTTCAATAACGTTTAATAGCCTAATCGCCTTAAAATCTGTGACTCTTTCAAAACAAGTCGCGCCAAATAGCCTTCAATTAATATACTGTAAAACAAAATATTATTTATAATTATATTAATTACATACATATATGTTTTCAATTGAAGCGCTCCAACAATTATTAAATTAATTACATAGCCTACAGAGAGGTCCACAATAATTTCACTTGCTCACTTTATACGAGTCAACTCGGTTCTATATTTACAATTTATCAAAAATATACATCATCATGACTATAGAAACGATTGCCAAAAATGACTGCCTCACTGTTGACAAATTTTTGCCCCCCCCTGTAATCGGAAATCTATAACATCGATTATGTTAGGCCTTCTACGTAAAAAGTATGCGGCGCTCAATTTAAGTTTTCTTTTAATTAAATAGAATTACGGAAGAACTTGAAATTAAAACCAATATGGCAGAGCTTCGAAATATTGTCTTTTGGATAATATCATGAAGGTCAATAGTAAATAGTCAGTTTCTCAGTACTTTGTATACTCGAAGAATCGAGTCAAAAGAAAATTGCTGCCTACCATATTTTGCCAATTCTGAATTCCTAATACAACAGCCGAATTCCCGATAATCGTCCCATCATCCTAAGATATAATATATATTAAGTACTCTCTATTATAATTAGTATATATATATAGTATATAATATATATTTAATATATAATATATATATATATATATTAATATATTATAAATAATATATATATATGTCTTCTTTCTTTCTTCACCGTTCCTCTTTGCCCCAAGATTGGGGTTAAGGTGCTGTACAAGCATCTGGAGAAAGTGAAATATGCAGTAGAGAGTATAAATTCGAACAAACGTCGAAAAAGACCAACACAAGCCCGTTTAGTCCGCGGCGCTCGTCTAGTCAGGCCGCGGCCCTGATCGACCCTATCTTCCGTGTGTACCTATCAGGATGATTCATGCACAGAATCTACTCTTCTTATGAATAAGCAAGCCGACAGTGTTAGCCGTCACTAGACAAAAACCTCATTCCACTACTAGTCCCTTGATAGAGCCATCAGGACCGCGTAAACGGACACTCACTGTCGGAAATCGTCAATGTTAGGGTTCATCCCCTGGCCAGGTGGGGCACCAACCATGCCCCCATACAAACCCCGCCATTCTCTCCTATCATGCACTTTTATTCTCGCCTCTGCAAGACTCACATTTCTCTCCTTCAGACATTCGTTCAACGACTCAATCAACTTTCTCTTCGGTCTATCAGCCGGTTCGGTCCCAACACACTCACCACTATACATCCGCTTAACCAACCTTACTATCATCCATCTATCCTTTCCACATTGACCAAACCATCTCAACATACTTTCATTTATTCTCTCAATTTACCCTTTCTTTCACAACCACACCACTTCTTCTAATTACGTTCATGGCCTCTCTTTATCAAATTCTTCTCACACCTAAGCACACCCCTAAGATTGTTCACCTACTGAACACATTGAACTTTAGATCTATACTTCTATTCCAGACCATAGTCTCACTACCATACAATAACACAGGTTAACAACATACCCTCATGTAAGACCCTAGCACACTCAAGACTTAGTCCTTTTGCATTCACAACGATTTAAATTGCACCAGCCAACGCTTTCCCTTTTGCCAATTTCACACTTTTCCTACTAACACTTCTGCATCGTCCTGTTCTCCCTTCTCATCCAACACTTATACCCTAAATATTTTAAACTCAGCACTTGTTTCTACTGCATACACCCATACTAACATAAACTTCACACGTGAGGAGTAGTCCTCACTCACAACCATAACCTTACTCTTATTCCCGTCTTTTACTTTCAAGCCCCTCCTTTCACACACCCTGCTAAAAACTCCTCTATCAATCCTTTCAAACCTCTCTCAGATTCGCCACACAGAACCAAAATCATCCGCATTATAATAGGTAGGGCACCCTCCACTCAACCCCATTCTCCACCATTCTAACACCATTTTCCTGCCATCCCCACCTCAAATTCTTTTCATAACCCCATCCATATACAAATGAAAAACCAAAGGTGACATAACACAACCCTGTCTTTACTCCGCTATTTAATCCTAAACCAATCACCATTACACCATTTATTCTTACACAAGCTTCACCTATCGTCATACATACTTTTATTCCATTCAGAAGCCTACACCAACACCATATATCACTAACACCTGCTCTAAAGCTTTCCTATAACTCTATTTATATACGCCTGTTGCAAAAATCCATAAAACCTAAACTACAATTCATTCTTCTTCTGCCTCATTTTCTCAATCATTTTCAATGTAAAGATTGATCCACACATCCTCTACCACTCCTAAACGCACCTTGTTCTTCACCAATCAGTCCCTCAGGTCACTCGACGCACTCTTCGACCAAAATACCACCATATACCTTCCCTACAACACTCATAAACTTATTCCCCTATTAATTCTACAGTTCCCCTTTCTCCCTTACCTATTAAGGGTACTATTACCGCCTCCGCTCTTGAATCCTACGAGACAATATACCCTCCATAAACGCTTTATTTACACAACTTCAAAATCCAATCAATCACATCTCGCCTCCGCTCTTGATCATTTCACTAGTAATTTCATTCTATACCTGGCAGATTTACCATTCTTCACTTTCTCACCTACCCATTACCTCCTCCTTACTAATAAACCTCATCCCCAAAATACCTATTCCTTCTTTGCACCATCAAAACCGCACACATTCACCAACACCTCATCATTACTGGTAATATTGTGCAGATTTCGAAGTGTTCTTTCCACACTCCCTCACATCCATCATCAGTTACAAAAAGCACCATCCCGTTATTCATTATTCGTAAAGCAGATTTCCCTTATTTGTCATTCTTATACCTTTCGCGCTTCCTTTTCCAAAAGAGCTTCCTATTTCCCTTGTAAGTCCCACTTCATCCTCCTTCCAAACTGTTCATTTACCTCTTGTTTTCTCCTACGTATACACCTTTTAGTATTTTTTTTTCCTCCCTTATATAAATTCCAAGCATCTTTCTTTTTTTGAAGTCTTCATCATTTGCTTTAGTACATTCAACCACGCTCTTTATTTACCTACTTAAACCGTCTCTTCATCACTCTTTCATTTCCCAACCATTCGCTGTTTAACATTCTTACTTCCTACTTTAGCACATCCACCACACTTCCTTTGCACTACTAACAATTGCTTATTTCATTTGCCCCCAGATTTATGCTCAGTATTCAAACTTGTTCACATTAACCGTTTTACTAGCTACGCTCTTACATACTATCCTTATTACCTGCTCACTTAACTTCCACTCTTAATTTTACCTACTTCCTTTTGTATCATGCTTCCTCTCCATTCCAAGCCCCCACTAACTTTAATTTTACATAAACAACGATAATGATCCGATAATTCCCATTCCTACTGAACCCCTAACTGATTTAACATCCAAACACATACTTCAACATCTTATTCTTCACCACCAACATTAAATCAATCATACTTTTCACTTCGATACCCATCCTCTACCTACACCCAACTCTAGTATACTTATGGATACTCTTGTGTTTAAAGAAAGTAATTACTTACACACACTACCTCTCTCTCACAGAAATCAATCACTTCTTACCATTCTCATTTTCTCCCGCCACCCCAAAAACCCACCTGTTATACCATCCCTTTTTGTGATCCACCTATCCAACCATTCAGGTTCCCCAAAACTAATCAATCTGAAGCTCCTATCACCCCATCCAAAACATCATTCAGGATGTATCCCAAAAAATCGTACTCTCTTTAACGTTTCCCTCAGATATGGACTATATGTCAAACCACACATACCTTGACCTTTTCCAAACTTAAATATCCACAATAGAATTCTAGAACTCACACAATCAAAGTCTACCATAGCTTTCATACCACAGGTCACTCATCAAAATTGCAACTCCTTTCTCTTCCTCTCTCATTCTCTTCCAAACCAGCACGCACACATTTTTCACACCACACCACAAATTTTCACCTTTTCCTTTCATCTTTGTTTCAGTCACAGCGAGCAAATCAAATTTGCCCTTTCTAAATACATCATCACTCTCTCCTCTTCTCCTCAACATTTATTCTCTGACATTCCATGACCCATACGATTCATACAATTTCGCCGAAAGTTAGAAGGTCGTTTACGGCGATCACGACCTTCTCCGAGGCCATGCATTAGCATTCCTGCAAGAAATAGTAGATGGTAGTAGGCAGCCAAACCAGCCACCACCCCCTTAGTCCACTTCTACGACACGCAGGACATACGATGTGGGAAATTTTCTCCCCCGCACACAGGGATATGAGTAGTAGGGATGTCTGTAAAGGTGTTATCTAGAAGTGGGGTGTGTACTTTAATCATGTGTATATATATGTGGATAAATGGTGTTAGTAATATGTTGCCTGGAGATGAGTGTGTGAAAGAAAGAATATGAACGCAAAGAGAAAGGCGCACCATAAAAATGGAGGTAATTTCATCGTTCGAGTATTGCGTGTACTCTCCCTCATTTATATATATAATATGGTTTTGTGCTGTGAATCTAAAGAGAGTTTGAGAGGATTGTAGAAAGAGATTTGGCAGGGTATGAATAAGGATGGGTTTGAAAGTAAACGTAGATCAGAACGTAAGGTTTATGGTTGGAGTGAGGGACAGTCCTTCAGTGTGAGTATGCGTAAGATGGGTGAAGAGCTGGACAATGACTGAGTTTAAATATTTAGATATTTAGATGTTCCGAAAAGGGAACGGATGATGCGAGGTGTAGTAGGAAAGTTGTGAAATTGAGGGAAGGTGGCTTGGTGCAATAATGCTGGGTGGATGTTTAAAGAAGCTAAGTCTTGATGAGCTAGTCTTACGTGAGGTATGTTGTTACCAGTTGTTAATAATTATATAGTGAGGACTATGGTCTTGGAATAAGAGCGTATAGATCTAAAGAACCAATGTTTTCAGATTGGACATCTTAAGGGCTGTTAGGTGTGAGAAGAATGATAAAATAATGAATGAACGTATTAGAGATGTTGTAATGTGTGAAAAAAGGGATAAATGAGTAATAAATGAAAGTTACGTTGAGATGGTTTTTGGTCATGTGAAAGGATGGATGATAGTCGGGTTGTTAAGCGGATGTATAGTGGTGAGGTGTTGTTGGAAATCGAGTGGCTGGGGAACCGAAGAAAAAAGTGGATTGAGTCAAGGAAAAGAATGTCTGGAGGAGTGAATGTGAGTTTGGCAGGAGGCGAGAGGAAAGGTACATAATAGGAGTGAATGGCAGGGTTTTGTGAAGGGTGTATGGTTGTGGCCCACCTGGCCAAGGATGAACCCCACATTGACGAAGTGCCATAGTGAGGACCGTCGCGGTCCCTTGAAGCTCTAGTTTGGATTTTTCTGACTGTGGCGAGTTTTCACTAATTGTATAAAGGGGATGGTAGGCTGGGCTTTCTTTTCGACTTGTGTCATATTCTTCTACTACTTTTCTGGTTTCCGGTGCATGTTACGCACCTTACCCCCAGTCTTGGGGAAAAAAGGTGTATGATGATGATATATATATATATATATATATATATATATATCAATATATATATTATATACTAGTATATATATATCTATATGATATAAATATATATATATACTATATATATATATATATATACTATAATATATATATATATATTATATAATATATACTTTATATACATGTTGTTTGAAATAAAATTCCATTTTCTTGAATGTTATTATTAATAGGTAGGAAAATGATTAAAAGAAAATAAAAAATATTGGCAAGTTAAAAATGCCAAAAAGTACTTGCAAAGTACCAAGCACAATTTACCAACGACAAAAGGCCCAAGTACAATTACAAAGTACAAGTACACTGGATTTAGAAACTGCAAGTACAAGTACTCCAAAAAATGTACTTTAGTACAAGTACAGTACAAGTACTTGTACTTGAAACCAAGCCTAGAGTATATATTATTATTATATATAATATATATATATGAATATTATAATATATATATTATATATTATATATATATATATAGTAATATATATTATTAGTAATTATTATATATATTATATATAATTATAATTATATATATGTGTTATATATATAGTAATATAATACTGGTAGTGACTTCTACTGACCGATGAACTATATATATATATTATATATATATATATATATATATATATATATACTATATATTAGTAATATATTATGCTATATATATATATATATATTATAAATTAGTATATTAATTATATTATATATATTATATAGTATAATATATATAATATATATATACCGATATAAATATATCATATATATAGTATATATTATATATATATATATATTATATATATATTATAATATATTATATATATATATATATATATATAATATATAATTATATATATATATATATATATATATATAATATATATATATATATATATATATATATATATATATATATATATATATATATATATATATATTATATTAACTTCAGATAGTTGTCCAGAAGAATGGAACACAAATCTTAAATCATTTTTTGAAAAGGAGCTGCCACAAGTAGAATCAGAGGTAATATTATTATTATTATTATTATTATTATTATTATTATTATTATTATTATTATTATTATTATTATTATTATTATTATTATTATTATAATAAAACAACAACAACCTTTGTCTATTATAAATAGCAAATCATTATTTTCATGTCTTAAAGTTTTAAAAGGTGTGATTAAACAGCCGTCTTCTTAGTGACATGTACTAATTTGATGAGGATATTCAAAAAGCTCATAGAAAATACAAATTAAAAACTTTTTCAATTTCAATTCTTGATGAATTAGTACAAATGATCTGTAATACGTATAAATACAATTTTGTTGCCAGAAAGAAACAGCAGTTTAAAAAGGAACCTAATATTAGCAACTTGGACTGTGCTAATATTGAAATAAGAGCAAGCATTAAAACTTGAATTTTTGAATAGCTGGAGAGCTAATTCACTAATGCCTTAGAAACCTTCATATCGACAATTTCCCAGTGAAATACAATTTATGATTGTCTAAGTCATTTATTGAAATGAATAATGAATAGATTACCTGTAATGGAAGACCATCAACATCATTCTGCAATGGAGGCATTAACAATATTTGGGTAGTGGGTAATAGTTGATATGCATTTCCTTGCAAAGGAAAGTGGATTTGCGATACCAAGGTATTTGGTAGGATGGATGCCAGTAGACGAACTCTTTCATGTCCGTCATCAATGTGATTCAATTTGAATATTGTGTTCACGGCACTAAGCCAGCTGATGATGCCATATGGGTCGAAAGCGGGGAGTTGGCTTGATGTTAAGTGGCTGTAAGTTTTGTGTGGAGACTTATTCTTCCTCTGACGCTTAGGTAGCATCCTTTGGCGCGAATGGGATGATCGCGGCCACTCAAGGCATTCTTGATCAGAGGAGGAGGAGTGAAAGTCCTCTTCTCTTGGGAGAAGGAGTAGGTTGTGGGGGAAGTGACTTTCTATTCCCCTTTTTTACTGTTGTTGGGGAAGTCTTTGCCCGAGTTGATTTGGTTTTAGCAGAGAGTTTCTTTGTAGCGACCATATTTCCCGCTCGAAAGAATGAGACTTTGTTTAACAGTTTGCGGCAATTTTAAGCCTAAGAAAAAAGTTCGTTGGGAATTGAGCATCGCTGGGAATATTTGTTATGCCGGCTTATCTAGTGTAACGGTTTTTTATTTGTTTGGCACTAAGATAATGATTATAATTTATATTTTAGTACTTTTTATTCACTAAGTTATTTTTTATCACTTATCACAGTAGGAATTGTTTTTGCGGCACCGCTTTTAAAAATATTTTTATATATTAAATTTTTTTTCTTCAAATATTTTGAATTTTTAGGCACAGACACTGAGTTATTATAACACAGTTACTTGTCACACACACGCAGAATTTTTCTTCTATTTATAATTTTGATTATAGTTATTAAATGAATTTTAGGCCCTTATTAGAAGGTAGATAATTACAGGTAATTAAGTGTCACTCTAGGAGTAAACCAGGTAGATATGGACTGAAATACTTGAAGCCCTTAATTTATTTAATTGTAATCAAAGTTATGTGTGTGAATGAAAGATATATCACTTTGTCATTTATTAAACATTGCAATATGAAATGTTATTATCAACAAATGGGAAATAATAGTGCCAAAATGGGTATATAAGCATATAATTGAACTAAATAAATCTCGTAAATTATAGCAATGTCAGTATATGAACCCTGACACAGTTCTAATAACAACCTCTCACTTGGGAGGTATGCTAAACAGTCCTGTCTTTAGCTTGGCCCATGCTCCTTCCAGATTCAACCCTGCTTATTTCAAATCTCTGGTACCTCCCACTTTGGGGTATTGGTGCTTCACAGTTTTTATTAAAAAAGGATTCTATTTTGTTACAAAGATGTTTACCAATGACTCTCATGGATGTGCTTTATATATATATATATATATATATATATATATATATATATATATATATATATATATATATATATATATATATATATATATATATATATATATATATATATATATATATATATATATATATTTTATATATATATATATATATACTATATATACTTATCTATAATACATTCAAAAATTTTATATATATTATAATATATATATATATAGAATTCCCCTTTATATTTTTACATGAAATTTGGTATACATACTCTCCTAGATGTAAATAGGTAGGAATGTGAAGAAATTTTGCCAAAAAATGAAAGGGGGGGGGGTTCTAGCCCCTAACCCCATTTTTAGTGGTTATAGTTAACCTAGAGACCTCAAATTTGAAACTTAAACTATTTATAAATAGAGGAACAAATATTGTAAATATCAAAGGTGTAACCCAATTATAAAGGGTAGTTTACTAGTATGAGTTAAGACTCGAAGGCTTTGATTTTCAGTCAAAATCGATTGCCTTCTTCTAAGTTGAATAGTTTCGTTAATAATTAATATTTTTTAACGAAATTTGATGTAGTAATATAACTTGGTGTACTCTACAAGAAAATGTAATTAATTTTCGAATAAATTATAATTTAGCAGTTTTTCTTGAATAACTCCAAGAATAAGAACTTAAAATAAAAATCCTTTCGATGATATATTGGTAAACACTATAACCAGCTCTGGAGCCAGTACCAAATTGAAAGGATGTTTATTAATGGAATTAGAAGGATTCGAACATTGTTATATTTTTCAATGTGAATATATTTACAGTGCGAAAATTTTCTATTCGGATATTGTAAAGGATAACCTCATCACACACCTCCAAAACGAGAGTCGCTGATTAGTTGGTGCGGATGAAAAAATACAGTACCATAACATTTGCATTTTGATATGGTAAATGGAATATACCTTGAATACTGCTATAATATTTGATTTTATAGTTGTTAAACCTATTTTTATATACAATTTTGTTTTTTAATTCATTATTTACAAAAGATATTATAGAAAATGATGACCAATGCAATCACGATCTCCCTAAACACAATTTCAGGTCAACCACTTGTGAATACAATCATCTGTACCCATTAGGAATACTGGTCAATAAGTGACAGATAAAGTAAATATGAAATAAATTATGACAATAAACAAAAATGATTATGGGCAGAGAGAATGGGTGTTCGTGAAAACTGAGAGGAAAATATTATTTTAGTACCGTAAATTTATACCTGAATAGAGTTCTAAGAGACAGATTCTCGGTTAGATAAACTGCTTTGCTTTACTTTACTCTGCACTCTTCTGGGGACTACTGCTAGGATACCAATCACTCGATTCGTGGTTTGAATTTTAACCTATTTGAGTGAAAGCTGAGAAACTATAAGCTAAATAACTGAGATGCTGTTATCTGTGTTTTTCTGCAGCGGGTAATGTTATATCCCTATAACCCAAATAATTTGAGTCCCTGCTTGGTAGCCAATAAATTTAAGGGTATGTAAAGGAGAGTGTAGCCCAGGGGGGAAATTGAAAGATTACAAATGATGTCCTGAAGTGTACAACTAACAAACAAGTAAAAATATTCCCAATAAAAAAATGTTTGATTTACTACTTACAACCTAAATTACTACAACTACAGCGAAGTCCAGAATTTTAAAGATAGATAAGACCTGAATTATGAAAGGAAAGTATATATATATATAATATATTATATATATTTTATATAGTATTATAATAGTATATATATATCTAAATAATATATATATATATATAGTACTATAATATATATATATAATAATATTATATCTATATATATATATATTATTTATATAAGGTAAATTTGAGCCTTATAAGACTTCTATTTTTTAAGAGTTCGATTTCACCTTGATAGTGGGAAGATGTCGCTCCGAAGAGTTTTGTCTAATTACCCTTAAACAAAATGGTTTACATATAAAATGTATACAGAAAATACTCTTAAGAGTTTACTTAATATGTACGAGTATATACATAAAAACTATTTACAATAATTGGAAGAATTATGTTTGTAAAAAGAGATTTTGCGCCCATTTTGAGGGTTGCGCACATACTGAAAAAGAAATTAATATTCTTATCATTTGCTTGCCATAGTGTTTTAATTATCTAAATGATCAATTAAACATGTCATTTTGACTTCCGAGTTCTAAGTATCACAAGATGGAGATACTTTTTTTTTACTCTATTTATTTATGAAGGAGTTGCGGTTTCTTTTGTTCTCTTTTTCTACTTTTCACTTTTTAGAGATACTTTTTTTCCTTCATTTCTTTTCTCCGTAGTTAACTGAAGTGTTCCAATGAGAGGAGTTTTAATATCCTGTAAGAAATAAAAAAAAGCATTCTTAAAATCGGACATACGTAACTATTTGGTATTTACTAATAATAAACTTAAACAATGCCAATTTTCTCTAGTAGGTATAACTACTGCAGTGGCTTTTTATCTATTATTATTATTATTATTATTATTATTATTATTATTATTATTATTATTATATTATTATTTATTATTATTATATATTATTATTATTATTAAAATTATTATTATTTATTATTATCTTATGCTTATTATTTTTAAACATGCAATTTTTCTGTCCTGCATTTTTCGACAGTGTAGGAGGGTTCATTCGGGGAAAATCCGCGACCCTTTTGACCTTTTTTTGACGCGACTTTTTGACCTTTACTTTGGGCAACCATGAATTCTTTTACCTTAACTTTTTTGGGCCTTTACCTTTTTGGGGCTTGACCTTTTTTTTTGGGCTATGACCGTTTTGGGCCTAGACCTTTTTGGGCCTAGACTTTTTGAGAAATAAACACAATTTTTCGACGCAACTCCTTTGGTCTTCATGGGTCTTTTTGGCCCACGTTATTTTTTGAGAACCCGGATTTTTGAGAACCCGTTTTTTGAAGAAACCGGATTTTTTGAGAACCCTAATTTTTTTGAGAACCTAAATTTTTTGGAACCCTAATTTTTTGTCAACCTTAATTTTTTTTGCGCAACCCTATATTTTGGTCAACCTTCGAAGAGGGTTGCGGCCAAACGGTGCGTCACACCGTTTGTACGTCACTACGATTTTTTCGGGGCAAACCCCTAATTTATTGGCACCCTAATTTTTTGTCGCAACCCTAGTTTTTGGCAACCTTCGAAGCAGGGTTGCGCCAAACGGTTGGCGTCACCAACCGTTGTACGTATTGCCCCTATTTTCGCCCCTCATTTTTCGACCATGGGTCAATTCTTGCCCACGGTAATTTTTGACCTTCATTTAGGGGCTTAGCCCCGGTTTTTGAATGTTAACGTTTGTCTACTACAATTGGTGACAATTTCTACACTTGCCATATTCCACATGGGTCATTTTTGACCCACGCCAATTTCTGGCACTCGTGCCCAGCCGTCAATATTTTCGTTCTAATTGTTACGGCATGTATGGACTACCCCTACTTGAACACCTACACACGTGCGCGTGCGCCCACACTTACACCACACACACTTACACTTTATACAGACATCACTATGACACTTATACACCATTCACTATGACACTTACCATTTAACCCATACACTTACATTTTCACTTATACTCACGTACAACAAACTGCCAATTCCTTTGGTCGTCCATTGGGTCTAATTTTTGGGGCCCACGGCTATTTTTTTGTCCTTCTTTAGGGACTTTAGACCCTTTTTTTGATGTCTTAACCCTTGTTTGATCATGAAATATTTCGTTTGACGCCTTGTCATAATACATGGGTCAATTTATGACCCACGCTAAACTTGATTGTTTGACTGTTCCCAATCATCGTAAGAGTATTAGTGAGTTCTATTAGTGGTTTACTATGAGTATTAGACTGAGTATTTACGTGAGTGCCAGGTGAGTGCCAGTGAGTGCCATGAGTGCCAAGTGAGTGCAATGAGTGTCAAGTGAGTGCCACACGAGTGCCAAGTGTGCCACATAGTGCAACTGAGTGCCAACTTTTTTCAATGCTTTTTTAGTCCTCCCTGAGTCGCCGATAGCCCTACTAAGGGGTGTCTACCTAGGTTATAAGGTATTGAGGATTCGTTGGGTGTATATTACAATCTCTAGAAGCTTCCTACTATGAGAGTCTTTTTCTACCATTATAAGTTATTCATTCGCCATAGACCTTACAGCTAGCTCATTACACTTACTCACACCCAGGTACAACTTATAAGCACTTACACTCTCAATAGACACATTAACCCATATACACTTACACTTGCACTCACAACCTCACAGATAGCCTTACGCTCACAACTCGATATTTGTGCTAACTTTGGATGTCTCAGTTGATGTTCAACTTTGAATGCTTCTCTCTCATTTGGATGCTCCACTTTGATGCTCAGCTTAATGCCTCACACTTCTGACTGCTCACTTTGAAGGTTCTCTTTGTGACTCATCTTGATGACGTCATCTTTGATACCGTCTATATTGATGATTATCTTTTGATGAATCATCTTTGATGGATCTCTCTACCCTCCATTAAAAACAGAGTTTTTCAAATGTTTACCCTATTCACAAGTTACCACCAGGGTTAGCGTGAGCCGCTCCGCGCAAAGACAGCAATCGTCGGACCAGCCTGAAATATTTGCGCCGCAGGCGCAAATATTTCAGCGGACACGCCCTTCCGCGTGCGCCGCAGGCGCATATTTCCGCGTTCACGCCGCGTGTGGCGCCGAGGCGCAAAATTGCGCGTGAATGACATATATATTAATCTATAGTCATTCTTTTATTTCATACTTAACATTTTTTATTAAACGATTTGAAAAGAAGGTAGACATCTTCCATACTGGTTATTTACACATATATTTATAACATTTTTTTACTTATCTTTTTACTTAATACTTTTTTAATTTATAAATTTTCTAAAATTTGGTTGTAGAGAAGACAATCCAAAGTGTCCTGCTATAGTAAATAATTTTTTATGGGAAATTGGGAATGAATGACACTCTTACTCTTTACATTAATAGCAGTAAAGCAGTAAAACAATAGAGGTGTTGTTACCTACACCTAGGGGAATTAGTATGCCTTTGTTTTATACTAGCTTTAACTGCTTTAAAACTTTTGCTTTACTGGCTTTAACTCAAATGTTTTACTTCTTCTTTAACTTTGCTTTACTGCTTTAACTTTCTGCTTTACTGCTTTACTTTTCTGCTTACTGCTTTACTCTATGTTTTATGTGCTTTCCGCTTTCTTGCCGAATCCCTCGTCCCTTAACTTTCTGCTTTACTGCTATTAACTTTCTGCTTTAGGCTTTAACTCAACATTATACCTTAAAGCAGTAAAGGCAGTAAAAACAAAAGAAGGGTTATATAACTATGGGGATTCAGTCATGCGTTTGTTTTACTGTTTAGCTGCTTTAACTCCTCTGCTTTACCTGCTCAATATAGTTTAAAAGTTTAGCTTTAACTTTCGTTTTTTTTATTTGTTACTGATTTTTCTTGTTTTAACTCATATTTTATTAACATTATGTTACAAAAACATCATCTTTCGTTTTTATTTTTAATTCTTTTTAATTTTTATTCTTTATTATTCTATCTTTTATTTTATTTTTATTCTTTTTACTTTTATTATTATTTATTTTGTTTTATACTTTTTTTTTTATCTTTTTATTATCTTTCGTTTTATAAGAATTTCATTTAGTTCCAATGCTTTTTATTTTTATTCTTTTTCTTCTTCTTATTATTTTACTTTTATTATTTTATTTTGTTTTAATACTTTTTATTTTTATTCCTTTTATTCTTTTTATTTTTTTTTTATTATTTTACTTTTATTATTATTTTATTTTTATTATTTTTATTTATTTACGTTAGTGTTATTTACTTCATGCTATTGTTATTATTTTGTTTTATTTATATTTTCTTATTTTATTATTTTTGATGTTTCATTTTACTTTAGTGTTATTTTACTTTGATGCGCGAATAATTATTTAGAACACACAACACACAGAGCACCACATACACAACCAAATCACACACTTTCACTTAATCAGATCATTACACTATGACACTTATCACACATACACTCGCAGACACTTACATTAACCCATAGACACTTACATTTTACCATAGTCACTTACACAGATTTACTTACAAACAGATTTACTTACACTCACTATAGCCTACACTCAGCCTCCACATAGCCTTACACCACACAGTTTACTTAAACACAAGATTTACTTTACACTCACACAGATTTACTTACCTTCACACAACAGATTTACTTATAGACAATCAGTTTAACTTACACATAAGATTTACTTACACACCACACACACACGACACTCATATACACACCACAGTCAGTATAAAATTAAAGTGAAAACGTAATTTATTAAACATTTTAAGTTTTAATTAAACACGTACATATTTACTTTAAACTATAAATTACTAAATTATTTAAAAGTTTTTAAAACTATATATATATAATCAAATCATTATCTTTGAACAAGAATTTATTATTATGTTAATATTTTGTTCTAATAAATTTTTAAATTAAGTTTAAATTCTTTTAGTAAATTTTATGAAATTTTATTAAAAACAAGCATATATTTTACGTACCTTAAAAGCAATAACAGAAAATCAGTAAAGTCAGCCCCTAGCATCCCTCTACACCAGGCTATGCACGTTTTGTTCTTATTTTGGACTTACTGCTTATCATCATCTTTAGCTATGTATCAGTAATAGAAAATAACAAAATAAGCTTCTCTGCTGTAATAAAGTGTATTTTTATTAAAAATCATTCTAAGTTTTAATTTAAATAAACAATAAATTCTCAACCTGGATATTTTTCAACTAACTGTTAACTAAAAATTTCAGTTTTTTAAATATTTGATTTCTTCATTTATCTATGTACATTGAAGATCCAACACGCAGAAAACACAACACGCCTCGTTCAGATACGAAACTGACACTCAGTCTCCTGTAGAGAATGGGTTGAAATCACTCTTTAGACCTAAATTTAGGAAAAGCCTTTTTGTACCCCAACTGATGATGATAATAAAGGTTCAAAATATATTAAACTGACCTTTTTCTGTAAATGTGGTGCAATAACTACGTAAGGACGACTAAATTTTAGGCCTATATTTAGGATAAAACCTTTTTGTACACAGGGCGGTTTAAGCCTATAAGGTCCAAAAGGTATTCCACGTATGACAAGAATATGTTATTATTTTAATAAATATAATTCAAACTGAAACATGCTGATCGGTAAGATCTTTAAGCGTGTAAGAAGGAAATGTTTTCTTTACTTGTAAACGGAGTAATCCTTATCTCTATTGACCGCGCATGGGATTGGTCAGAATTTTTTTATCGCTTTTTGGTTTTTAAGGTATGAATAAAATGTTTTTATCATTTATCCTGAGCCAATTCGTTTATTATAAACTCTTAACAACATGTAGAATATTTATTTAAGAAAGTAAAAATAGGACTAATAGGAAGGAGAGGAATTTTTAGATTTAATAATCTCTGATTTATATATATATATATATTATATATTATATTATATATATATATATATTTATATATATATATATATATATATATTTATATATATAATATATATATAAATATATATAGTATATTACTTATATATAATAATATATTATTATATATATATACTATTATATATTATATATAATATTATATATATCTATTATATTATACCAGGATAACTTTATTTAAATGTATACAAAAACTGTTAAATATATTTTTCAATGGTTTATATAGTAAGATCTTAATATAAATATATTAGTTTCATTATTATATATTAACACTTCCACGATATATTTCAACTTTCACATGGTGTTTCGCATTTTATAATTAATTCTTCTAAATCTTATTGCAAATATGCCATTCATTTATATATTATCGATGGATATGAGTTTCGTGTCTCAGTAAATACCTTCAGTTAACCATACGAACAAAGTTCCGTTCAGATATCATAGTATATTTACATTCTGGTTCACATGCATAAATAAATACTTTCTTGCAATTGTTTTCTAAGTAGATAATGATTTTCTGTACGTCTATAGAATTAGGAAGCGATCGATGATGTCCGTAGGATCATCAATCAGGGTTTTCTTAAATGCGTAGTATTCTTGGTAAAACATGTAATGAATTACGGTTACATAATAGATAAAACATATGTCTTCTTCATCTGCATTAACATTCGCCTACGTACTCTAGCATTATTAACATCAAAACATAATCAGTTTGGAGTTAGATTATGAGAGAAATATCGAAACATAGTATTTGAAAACCTACATCATTTGGATTTCATTTCAGGCTATGCGCAGATGAAATATTGCTAGAGGTACCTAGGCGATGTTAATGCAGATGAGAGACATATGTGTTATCTAATTACGTACCGTAATTCATTACTGTTATAAATCAAGAATAGCTAGCATTTAGAAAACCCCTGATCGATGAACTCCACATCATCGATTAGCTTTCCTAAGTTCTATAGACGTACAGAAATTAATTTATAATCTACTTTGAAAACATGGCAGGAGTAATTTTATTGCCAGGTGGAACCAGAATGTAAATATAACATATAATATCTGAACGGGAATTTTTACGTATGTCGTTAATGAAGGTATTCTACACTGAGTGACAGACACCGAACTCTATCCATTCGGATAATGAATAATGATTGACAATATTTGAAAGCTTTAGAATTTTAATAATAAATAGGCGAAACATGTGGAAGTGTTATATACCGGAGCAAGTCTATATACAAAAAATAACCTTGTATTATATTTATGTTAACTTTATAAATAAATTGTAAATATATTTAACACCGTTTGTATATATTTAATGTTATCTTATATATATTATATTTTATATATATATATATATATATGATATATATATATATAGCTCATTATATGTTATTTTATTAATATATATATATACCTATATTATATATATACTATATATACTATATATATATATAATTATATTAATATATATATATATATATATATATATATATATATATATATTATCTATATTCTTTTATATGAATCAGTTAATGAATATTATAAATATATATATAACTACTGTAAAGTTTTTATTATCTTATTTTTTTCGTTTCTTAATTAAATAGTTTAAACATCTGTATTGTTAGTAGTTTTAAATAAAACGAAACTTGGGCTTCAGGATATGCAATAAATTCTGTTTTTTCATCTTACAAAACTAAGGAATATATAATTCTCAGACAATCACATACGAGGTCATATATAGAGTATATAGATTACTCGGCACTCCAGAGGTAAAGATGTCCGTCGTTACTTGATAAGATGTCCTTTACAGCCAGTCCATGATGTCGTTGGAACTTTCGTTACACACAAACATTAGATGTCTTGTCTATACTGGAATTACCTTTTGACTGGTATTAGGCTTAAATCCCGCAGTGATACAAAAAGCGTTTATCACAAAATTTAGGTCATTATTACACAGGAAGTGACTCTTACTCACAATGTTTTTTTTAGAAGAAAAAGGTCAGTTTGAAATATTTTGACCTGGTATTAGGTAAATTACGCACCGGGGTTACACCGGATTAATCCTAAATTTTAGGGCTACAAGTAGTTTATTTTCAACCCTTTTACAGTGAGGGGTCCAGTTTTCGTATCTTATTTTACGAGTGGCGGGTTGTTGTGTTTTCTCGTGTTGGATTGTCAATGTACATAGATAATAATAACGAAATCAAAATTATTTTAAATACTAAAAACTATTGAAATTATTTTGCCCATCGATCTATTGATTAACAATGCTAATAAATGTAAAGTGCAACTAATGTCGCTTAATAATTTAACTTTAAATAAAACTTTTTCAATGATTTTAGATAAAATACATGTTATGTATATGCAGTAGGGTTATTGTTGTTATCTTTATTATATATTTATTACTATTTTTAATAAGTTTGATGTAAGCAGTAAGTCAAAAGAACAAAGTTGCATTAGCTTGGTGTGTAGAGGGGTGCTAAGGGCTGACTTTACTGATTTTCTGTTTTAAAATCATTATAAGGTACGTAAAAAATAATATGTTTTTTTGCATAAAATTTCATAATTACTGAAATAGAAATGTTCGATTGTTAGTTATAAAATTTTATAAAACACAAGTATTACAGTTTCAAACATTGATCATTGTTCGAAGTTATGAACAAAATGTATTTATTATAGAGTTTATAAGAACAACACTTTATGTTAAAATTAATTTTAGTTTATAATTTGATATATCATAAATGTGCGTGTTTAATTAAAACATAAAATGTTTCTATAAATTATACGTTATATGTTGAAGTAAATCTGCGTGTGTGGTGTGTGGTAAGTGAGCTGTGCGTGTGTGTGTGTTGGTGATTGTAAGTATTACTTGTGGGGTTTTTGGGGGTTTTAAGTAAATCTGTACTGTGTGTATAAGTAATTTGTGTGGTGAGATAGTAAGATATTCTTGTGTGATGGTATATGTAAATTTGTGCTTATTGGTCTTTCAATCTTTAGTAACATGTAAAGAAATTAGCAAATGTGATTAATGTAGATTAAAATCCAGGAACTTCAGAAAATATGTGTGTGTGAAAATCTGTGTGCAAGTGTATAGATGTCAATGTAAAGTGTCTATGGGTAAATGTAGTGACATAGTGAATGTGTGTATAAAGTGTCATGATGAATGTGTGTATAAGTGTAAGTGTGTGTGTGTGTGTGTAATGTGTGCTTGTGTGGGGTGTGTGTTCTAAATAATAAATAACACATATAAGTCATGAAGTAAATAACACTAAGTATAATAATAAATAATAAAATAAAATAATAATAAAACGTAAATACATAACAAGTGGCATGAAAGTATACACTTAAGTAATTCATAATATATTAACCTTAAGTGTAAAAAAAAGGGTAAAAAAAAAAAATCTCTCTTCAGAATGTCAAAGATTTAAAATAAAAAAGAAATAGAATACAATAACGTAAAGGATTATTTAAACAAAAATTGATATGTTGTGAGGTGTTAAGATTGTTCGAGAGAGTAAAAATAAAAAGTATTAAGCAATAAAATAATCTTAATAATAGTAAAATAATAAAGAAGATAATAAAAAGTATTAACAATAATAAAATAATATAAAAAAAATAAGAGTTAAAAAAGGGAATAAGATTAACGTAAGAAAATATGATAAAAGAATAAAAATAAAAACGTATGTTTTATAATATTATCTGAGATTACAGGTAAAACAGAGTAATCAGACCGCATAAAAAGGCAGAAAGTTAAGCAGTTAAGCAGACGAGTTAAGCAGTAATGGAGAAGGTTTAAAGCAGTAAAGCAGTAAACAACGCTACTATCCACAATAGGGTGTTGGGTTATAACCGTCCTTTTGTTTTAACTGCTTTAACTGCTTAAGGTATGTAATCGTATGTGGTGTTCTAAGAGTAAAGCAAAAGGTTAAAGCAGTAAAAGCAGAAAGTTAAAGCAGTAAAGCAGAAGTTAAAGCAGTAAAACATGAGTTAAAGCAGTAAAGCAGAAGTTAAAGCAGTAAAGCCGAAAGTTAAAGCAGTAAAGCAGAAGTTAAAGCCAGTAGCCCGTGTGGTTTCTTACTGTCTCTATATTCTTAATGTCTTAATGATGACGTAAACAATGATGGCATATCTAACAGTTTTGTTTTAGGACTAAACACTCTTTTAAGGTTGTAATAAGAATACTTTTTAATAAAATTTCGTACAATTCGTAAAATATGTTTAATCATATTAGGCAGACATCTCTGGGATATAGAGATTATAAAAAATTTTGCAAAAATGTTCAGAGTCAAAGGTATAATCGAAACTCAATTATGTAATAATGTAATATATCTCAACCGTGAAAATCGCGGGTTTGCATTGGTTACAGTTTTAGGTTCGCGAAATGTCTTTTAAATAAATTGTTTTAAGTATGAAATAAAATGAATGAACATATAGTATATATATACTATTTTTCATTCACGCGGGAATTTTGCGCCTGCGGCGCACAGCGCGGGCGGAACGCGGAATATTGGCGCCTGCGCGGCGCAGCGGAGGGCGGGGTACGCTGAAGATATTGCGCCTGCGGCGCAATGTTTAGCGGGTGCGGGATTGGCTGTTCGTTTGCGGCGGAGGGCTCACGCTACCCTGGTGTTTAAACTTTGTGAACTATGGGTGGACACTTAATATTACTCTGTTCTTATAATGGCAGGGTAAGTATGCTCCATCAAAGATGATTTCATCAAGATGAATCATCATATAGAAGTAAAAAGATGAACTTCATACAAGGATGAGTCTCAAAGATGAACTTCAAAGTTGAAGGCAGTCAAAGTTGATAAATTAACATAGTTTTTAGATGTTTGAGCATCAAAAGGTTGAGGCATCAAGTTGAGGCATCAAGTTGAGCCTCAAAGTTGAGGCATCAAAATATCGGGTGTGTAAAGGTAAGTGTATCTGTGTGTGGGTGTGAGTGTAAGTGTATGGTTTAATGTAAGTGTCCATGGAGAGTGTAAGTGCTTATAAGTGTACCTTGGTGTGTGAGTGTAAGTGTATTATGAGGCTAGTTGTAGTGTCTTTATGGCGATGTAGTACTTATAAGTGTAAGAAAAGAATAATATAGTAGGAGCATTCTAGCGATTGGTAATATACCCAATCGAATCCTCATAACCTTATAAACCTAGGGTAGACTAACGTGTCTATTAGGCTATTCGGGACTCGCAGGGGAGGCTCAAGAAAGGCTTGAAAAAAGTCGAGCACTCAGATTGGCACTATGTCGGCACTCACTTGGCACATGTGGCACTCAACTTGACCTCATTGGCACTCACTTAGCACTCATAGGCACTCACTTTGGCACTCACATGGCACTCATCTAATACTCATTGACTAAACTCATAGAACACTAATAAATAGAACACTCTTCTTACGGTGATTGGGGACCATCAAAGCCATCAAGTTAGCGTGGTCAAATTGACCTGTATATGGCAAGCGTCAAAGGCGAAATTCATGATCAACAAGGTTTAAGACATCAAAAAGGGCTGTCCTAAAGGAAGGACAAAAATGTACCTGGGCAAAATTCAAATGTGACCGAAAGGATTGCAGTGTGTTTGTACGTAAGGTATTAAGTGTAACTTGCTGTGTCTATGGGTAAATGTAGTGTCATAGTGAAATGTGTATATAAGTGTCATAGTGAATGTTGTATAAGTGTAAGTGTGTGTGTGTGGTGTTGTGTGTGCGCGACGCGCCCGTGTGTAGGTGTTCAAGTTAGGGTAGGTCGCATACAATGCGTACAAGTTAGGACGAAATATGCTGACGGGTGGGCCACCGATGGCAGAAAATTGCGATAGGGTCAAAAATGACCCATGGAATATGGCAAGGTTATTGCAATTTCATGGTCAAACAACGTTAAGACATTAAGGGGTAAGCCCCTAAATGAAGATAAAATATTACCTGGGCAAAATTGACCTTGTCGAAAAAATTAGGGCATAAAATAGGGGGGCAATACGTACAACGGTTGCTTACGCAACCGTTTGGCGCACCACTTCTCCGAAGGGGTGCAAAATTGACCCATAGCCGAAAAAAATTAGGGTTGCCAAATTAGGGTTGCGAAAAAATTAGGGGGTGGGGTACGTAAACGGTTGCTGACGCAACCGTTTGGCGAACCCTTCTTCGAAGGTTGCAAAAATGAGGGTTTAGAACCATAAAATATAATTCAAGGTTGCCAAAAGAAATTAGGGTGTTCCACAAAATTAGGGATCTTAAAAATTAGGGTTCTCAAAAAATCGGGTTCTCAAAAAATTCGGGTTCTCAAAAAATCCGGGTTCTCAAAAATACGTGTGGCCAAAAGAATGAGCCATGGAAGACAAAGCGGTTGGTCGAAAATTTGGTTCACAAAAAAGGTCTAGGCCCCAAAAAGGTCTAGGCCCAAAAAGGTCTAGGCCCAAAAAGGTCCTAGGACCAAAAAGGTCAAGGCCCAAAAAAAAGTTAAGGTAAAAATTCAGGTTGCCAAAAAGGGTAAAGGTCAAAAAGGCTCGCGGTCAAGAAAAGGTCAAAACAGGTCGCGGTCATTTTCCCCGGATGACCCTCCCTACATGTCGAAAACTAAGGGGACAAAAAATTGGCATGTTTAAAATTAATAGCATATAGATAATAATAATAATAATAATATAATAATAATAATAATAAATTAATTAATAATAATAATAATAATAATAATAATATATATAATAATAATCAAGTAAATAATA
Source organism: Trachelipus rathkii (assembly GCA_015478945.1). Lineage (NCBI taxonomy): Eukaryota > Metazoa > Arthropoda > Malacostraca > Isopoda > Trachelipodidae > Trachelipus > Trachelipus rathkii. The sequence goes on from JABUQX010055797.1 coordinate 66,923, forward strand.
ATATAATATATAGAATAAAAAGCCATGCAGTAGTTTTACCTACTTGCGCTGTAATTAACGAGTGTTTAAGTTATATTATATGTCGATGATTACTTTCACCAAGTTAAGAATGCAATTTTTTTTTCTTAAGGATATTTAAAACTGCCTATCCATTGGGAAAACTCAGTTAACTACGGAGAAACAGATGAAGAAAAAAGGTATCTCTAAAAAGTGAAAAGTAGAAAAAGAGAATAAAAGAACTCAACTCGTTTCATAATAATGGATTAGAAAAAAACAGTATCTCCAGCTTTGTGATACTTAGAACTGCAAAATCAAAATGACATGTTTAAGTTGATTCATTTAGATAATTAATCAAATATGGCAGCAAATGAAGAATATTAATTTCTTTGCTCAGTATGGTGCGCCACCCTCAAAATGGGTTGACAAAATCTCTTTCTTACTAAAACATAATTGCTTCCAATTACTTGTAAATGTTTTTATGTATACCTATACTCGTACATATTAAGTAAACTTCTTAAGAGTATTTTTCTGTTTACATTTTATATTTAAACTTTTTTTTAGGGTAATTAGACAAAACT